>JAUZSU010159499.1:0-13928 GCA_034780255.1 Parotocinclus maculicauda
GAATTTTGAGAAAAGAGATTAATTTAATACAATTTGGAATAAGGCTGTAACGTAACAAAATGTGGAAAAAGTGAAGCTTTGTGAATACTTTCTGGATGCACTGTATTTTGTTTTAAAGATTTAACTTTTCATTCAATTTGTTATACTGATTATAAGATTTGTGAACTGCGAAACTGAACTTGCGGAACTGAGAGTGTATTAAATTTAGGAGAAATGCAAACTAGAAACAGTGGTGGGTGTGTGACAAAAACTGTTCAGTAATTCAACACCTGAAGAACACTGAACAACTCTGGTGTGCATGGCATTGCAGCACATCACATGACTATTGAAAAATGTGTCTAGAGAAAGAAACACACTACATTCCAGAACCTCATTCTATTTGGGCCTGTTTTGCTGCACAGGGGGCAGTATGGCTTGTAATCACTGCTAGAATAAAGAGTTGCAACCCCAAATTAGACAGTATAGAAATGCACATGAAACAACACAGAGTGTTTCTTATATTTACTTTTATTTAATTGCAAATTTAATTGCAGGAACCTGAGATATTTTATGTTTTGTAAAAACAACTTAACTTAAATTGGTAATAAAACATTCATGCCTGCAGTTCAGGCCTGCAAAACATTCCAAAAAAGTTGGAACCGGAGCAATTTAGAGCTAGTAATGTATTAAGAAAAACTCATAAAAGGTAATAAGCTGATTTGAAATAGGCTATGTCAACAGGTGATCGTAATCATGATTTGGTACAAAAGCAGCATCCAGAAAAGAGGCACTGATGAGCAAAGAATCCCCAGTTTGTGAATCAAGGCACATTGAATTACATTGAAATACTTGATTTTCTCTATTCCAAAACGTCTGTTAATTGTAGGGTAATGGCAACATTACAAAGTGGTGAGTGCTTTACCTCCCAACATTTTTTGGAATGTGTTGCAAGGCTAAAATGCAGAAATGGATGTTTTACCCTCATATTATCTTTGGGGTCAATTTGACCCCATTCAATGTTCAATGTCTTTAATTAATGAGTGAAACAATTTTTTAGCTTCATATTTTATGACTTTTCCTAATTTAATAGAGACAACTGGGTAAACATAAAATTAACACGATAATAAGTTTTCATTGTCCTGTACACATATTGTACGCAGGTTTGCATAGCAGGCTTATAAGCCATTTCTCTTGGTGGTCTGTGTGCTCTCTCTTTCTGCTCTTTGCAAACTAAAGATGACTTCTAAGGAAAGGTCTTCTGTCAATGAGGTTTTGTCACAGCTCTTTGACCATGAAAGTGACATATAGGAGAATGTGTCTAAGACAGAGGATGATGTTGAGGAGGACCCTGATTATTAGGCATCCTCCTCTGATGAGAATGAAGCCCTCAGTGTTGACCCTCCTTTTGTCTGTCAGCCACCAGCAAATGCGCTACCTTCCAAAAAAGGAAAGGTATTACGATCCATCTTTCCACTTGAACAACATGGTAGACTTAGTGATGCTAATGCCATCAAAATGGTTCCAGACCCCACAAGATATGCTGTCACCCATGTCCAAGATATAAAATCAGCATTTGAGCTTTTCATAACACCATTGATTGAAAAGAATATACTTGAGATGACAAATTTAGAGGGGAGGCGTGTATACGGGGACAGTTGGGAAGACTTTGATGTGACTCACTTGCAAGCCTACATTGGGTTGCTCATTTTGGCAGGAGTATACAAGTCAAAAGGCGAAGCAACTGCACTGACACTGCTGCTGCTGACACTGGAAAAGCAATATTTCTAGCCACCATGGCTCTAAATACATTCCATGTTTTTTCCCGTGTCATACGCTTTGATGAAAGAGAAACAAGGCAGGGCAGACGAGAGCATGACAAACGTGCAGCACACGTTATAAGGGACAAGTGGGTTCAGCGATTACCCTTTTTTCCAATCCAGGCCCAGACGTGTCTGTGGATGAACAACACCTCTGTGAAATGCAAAAAATACATCTACAAAGAACATGCATGCACTCTCTGCACATCATGTTTACAGTATTGCTGACAAAAGGATGGAATGAACCTTCAGGTGGCCCAAAGGGAAAATAAGATGTTGTTCATATTCAGTCTGTTTCTATTCTGTCAAATTCATTTTGGTGAATACGTAACTGTTTTTTATTCACACATAGATATTTGCAAACAGTAGCATAGAACAATCCCTGACAATGCTCAAATGTACTTTTTATAACTGTATTGCAAATAAAGAACTGTTATGTGATGTGAACTGTTACTGATATTCTGATGAGGATAATCTGTTGTACAAGCAAAATTCTTCTAATTTGATGAAATTGTGTTTGTTTTCTGGAACTGACCTCAAACATAATATGTTACTATTCTTGATAACAGAAATTATTTTTCATTCTAAATGTTATATATAACAAAATATGTATTTAGAAATGATATAAAGCAAGTAAAAAAGATTTCTATTTCCAATTTTAGGTCAATCATTGAGATTTTATGGTGATCTGCATATTTATCCTCAGTCACGTAACAGGTGTTCTGTTGGGGTGGGGTGTGTGTATTGGAGGGGTGTTTGTTTGTTGACTATTTAGGTAGTCAACAAGCAAACAAGGGGGGGGGGGTGTTTGTTTGTTGAATATTTAAGTAGTCAACAAACAAACAAAATATGTGATATGAACTTGGGTAACAATTTTTAATGTCAGTAATTTTCTCAAGGTTTAAATTGTTGGCGTCAAATTGACCCCAAGCATAAAAGATGTTTGAATGATAAATGAAATAGAAATTTTATGGAAGTAATTTGTGTGGAGAAATCCACCAACATCCCAAAGTTAATGCTGTTCTGTGCAAAGTATTTGGATAAAATTTCTCCAAGCTGATGTCAGGACTGATCGACCGTTACCCTAAATGTTTTGTTGTATTTATAGCTGCACAGTGGGATCAACCCAGATACTGAAAGCAAAGGTTCACATACTTTTGCCACTACACTAAAAATCTAGACAAAAAGTAATGATTGCACTTGGGCATAACAAACACCATAGTGTGCTATAGCTGATGTTTCAGGTGTGTGGAAGTGTATTATACAGGTCTACCAGCAGTGGCCAAAATCCCAGTGTACAGGAAATTCTTATTAGAACTTGTGGAGGTATTACACATTATTATGTACATTTAAGTAACATATGACTATTTTCTTGCCCTATGTGTGTATGTAATATTGAATAATTTCCCTCAATTAATAAATGACCACATTATATTTCTCTTCTTTTCTCTTTTATTCTCTTTTTGGTTATCTGTTCTTAAGATTTTTTGTGGTCATTTTTTTTTAGGTCATATGGAACACACTTTCAAGCACCACTGTAACACATATAAATAAGCTTATGAAGATACCAGCTCATGTACCTACTGTACATGTCCACGTGTGCCAGCATTTGATATTTGAGCTTATGCTATGTTATGAAACTAGGGCTCAACATTTACTGGCAGACTTGCCATATAGAATTGACAAAAGAGAACCATTTATCTGACTTTTTGTAAATAACACAAAACAGTTTATTTGTTAATAATTTAACTTTTTTAATGTTTATATTTTCTATGTTTCTCCGCATATTTTGGTATTCCCCTTCACTCTGTTCTCTAATGGTCAGGATCCCTACAGGACCACCACAGATCAGATGTTATTTGGGTTGTGGATCATTCTCGGTGGTTCTGTTGTGTTAGCTGTGTGGTGCTGTGTCTTATTTAAGTCTAATCAAGTGGATAATGAGTGTAGGAACAAGGAGGTGTAGACCGGTGAGTATAGTTTTTTTTAGGTTTAATGACAATAGTACCTATTACCTGGACGATGCCAGTCACCCTCTGTTATACCATCATCAGCAACCAGAGGAGGCTGTTCAATGACAGACTTCTCCTTCCCAAGTGCTGGACCAACAGACTGAAAAAATCTTTTGTCCCTCATGCCATCAAACACAAAACAAAGGTGCAATATTAAAAAGTAAATCTCCCAAAGGGATCATTAAAGTTTTATATTGTCTCTTATCTTACCTGACAGTAATGCACAGCAGTTCATAGAAAAAACACTAGGGGGAAGCACTGCTCTATTTGTGTAAAATGTTGCCCTTCGATATAAATATTGCACACGTGATCCCACTCATATTTTAAAAACCTGAATTCCTTTTGCCAAATCTGATGCACTGGAAAATGTATTTGTAAACCTGAACAAAACCAAATTTGTAATTGGTTTAGCTAAACTAAGAGACCATATAAAAGCGCATTCCAAAAAGCTTTTTGCTAGGCTTCATGTACAAAAATGAACTTTAAAGTTACTGTTTATCTCCAGATTAAAACAACAGTACACAGATGTGATAGACGACTGCTTTCACAATAGATCCTAAAAGGGTAAACTGAAATTCACAGATTATTTGTCTTGGTAAGCCTCAGCCTACAGCTCACTATCAGCTGCACTCAGGAATCACTGAGGTCAGAGTGACCAAACACAGCTTTAATCTAACCAAGTCTGATCGTTAAGGTCAAACACACTGTGACCTGGGGTGTGTAATGAGCCTCTTTCACACAACCCGATAAAGGAGATGTCTCAGGGGTCAAAATCTGATGTGTGGTATTACTGTTGTGATTAGCATTACATACACCAGGGGTCAATCAAAGACTTATCTTCATTGCATGCTAAATAAATTATGTAGATAAACGATGTAATTATGAAATATTTTGAAGATGTTTTTATCATTTAGAACATATGATAATTAAAGGTGACGTTGTCATTGGTAAATGCATGCTGCATCTTGGTGGCAACAATGCAACCATGACTAGCATTAGCATCAAGCATGATCACGTTGACAGACCAGCTAGATCACTGCCATAAACCAGCTTGTACCATCTCTTTTATTTGTGAAACTCCTAATTTATTTAATATGCTTCTGTGAACCACAGAGGACCAGTAAGTAAACTGAATATAAAATGGATTAATCTGACTCCAACTTTATTGCTCCATCTAAAGAAATCCAGTGTTTTGACATCAACAGTGACACTTAGCCACTTAGCTATTGCTATCTACTGGTATCCCTTGATTAAGTCACAGAGATTGACCTTTATGTTTTATAGAATATTATAAAGTGTTTACAAAAATAATTGATTCATGCTTATTTGTTAGCTATCATGTGATTTGTAATGCTACTGTAGTCATGGAATTTTAAATGGTCACGTAGAAAACACTTTTTGACTACTTTTATGGCACTGTTTTGCACTAGTCTGATGTACAATCTGTTATAACATCAGTGTGTCTGTGAGTACTTACACCTTCCAAACAGTAGATGAACACGCAATTCTAAACTGTTTTTTTGCACAAAGAAATATATGACTTTTAAGTATGGTAAAATTTTGTAGTAAAATCATGGTGAATACATGGTATACAAATAGTAAATTGTTTATTGTATTTTTAAGCACTATTCTACAATGAACTATTATGGTATTTTATGGTAACTATGTGTACCGTATACTATGAATCTGCCATGGTTTTACTACGGTACATTGGTAAAACCATAGTAAGGGTACCATAGTAACCATTCATAGTTTTCAATGAACATAGTAAAACCATGGTTAATTTTCAAGCTGTATTCCAACTGTGGTGGACTTCTGAGGTTGACTCGACAACCCTGATAATGTTGACAAAGTGGTTACTGAAAGAAATGGATAAATAGTTAAAACAACTTAAACTGTGCTACAGCATGTGAACAGGTTTCCAGTTGTTGTATGCCTAAGCAACAGAACACACTAAACCCTAATAAGCCCAACTTCTTAATTCCTAAACAATGAAAAAAGCCTGTTTGTTTAGCCTTTTATGACTGCTTGTGAATTTTCTAAAAGCCTGAACTCAAATCCATGAAAAGAAAGGTCTCATTTTTCTTGTGCATAACTTTCTTATCTCTTTCACATGAAAAAAACAAACAAACAAAAAACTCTCATATTTTTATTCTGCTCATATTTGTTGTTGTGATAAGCATCTGGTCTCCTCAGAATGGATCAGGGCCTCCACATTGCCCCCACTGTGCTCTCAGGGAAAAGCAGCACAAAAAGCTTCCTGTATACATATAGATGTCCCGTGCAAATACAACATTCCCCTTTGGTCTCTACTCTAGCTCACTTTGTATTTCTCTCTCTTTCTACTCTCTGTCGCAGCCTGGATTTCCTTTGTTTTATTTGGAAATCATTCAAGGGAGTCGTGTTCCAACCATCGCCCTGGCCTGGCCTTACAGTCTGCATGTAAATGTAGAGCATCATAACTCCTAAATATTGTACTAAAGGCTTTCATGAATCCGTGCACTTTAGACCTAAATAATTTTAAGATTTAGGATATATTTACTACATCTCACTCTGCTGTTACTGAAATTACAATACCACTGACTTCAATACCACTGACAGCAAACTCCTATTCTCATATTATATCTAGAATTCTACTTATAAATGACAGTCATAGTTTACCATGCTACAAATGAATTCATTTCATGAATTAATTTAAATGAAGCAACACTATTCATCAAATAAGTATCTTACTGTGTGATGTTGGACACTGCATTCCAACACTAGTTGTTATTCATGGGTGGGATTCAGAGGGGAATTATCAGATGCAGCATTCATCATTTTTCTAGATGCAGTGATATCATGCTCTGGCTTAAATTGGCTGAGGGGTTAACTAAACACAGACATTAATCTGGTGCTTGGCTAGTTCTTGTTCCTGTTGGCGAAGCAAAGTTTAATGACAAAAGCAGACCCTGTTCCTGCGGTAAAAAAGGAAGCCCACATGATAATGTAAAATCATCATTCCAACTGAAAAACTGAACCAAAGGCTAACACACAGCAAGGTCATATGGTACAATCATCATCGTAGGCAATTAAATATCTGTGGGATGGAATTCACTCCACATTATGAATTTACTCAGTATTCAAGTAAACCACTTTGACGCACGAATATTTAACCCTAATGCGTGGTCAGCAATATTAATAGAAGCATGCTGACACACACTGACCAGTGAAACAAAAAAAAATAAAATAAAACTTTTCAGAGCCAGTCTTCATTAGTTCAGTATGTGAGGCAATGAACAATGGAAAGAAGAATAGCAGGCCTAGTCTTCAGTCTTTGTATACTGAGTCTATTTTGTGTGTAGATAGATAAGCAGATTATGATAAATTGTGCAGTTCAGATGTGTGAAAGTCCCCTGTTTTGACAGCATTGTCAACTGAAATATAACCAGAATCATGTGCAAATAAATATTCCATTTCAATGCAACATGACACAAACTATAAACTATTTCAAGCATGTTAGTGGCTAGTTTGTCATGCTGAGGTTTAGTTCATGCAATAAACACTGATAAGGCTGGTATAACTAAAATGGTGATTTTATCATTGAAACTGTGCTAGCCAGGATTATGCAGAGTAATTAAAAGGCCCTTGATCAGCTTCATTAATGCACTGCCAGCACGTCATCTTGGAAAATAATGGCAAAAACCTTAACAAACCATTTTTTATCTTGAGAAAAAGGACTTATAAAGACAAATACAAATACGACACTTGTTAGACACCACTCTGAGTAAATGAAAAGCTTGGCCATTACTAAAAGAATTACAGACAGACAAAGGTGGCATGGTGGGTACACTGGTGTATGTGGGTACACTGGTTTCCTCACACATTACAAATGCATGTGATAGATTAAACTGGTGTCTCTAGAGTATTCCAGTGTAAGTGGGTGAATGAGTGCGCATTCCCTCAAACCTGAATTGAACTATATGGGTATGAAAATTAAGGAATTATTACAGAAAAAGGGCTTACAATAATATTTTAAAAATTTACTTAGAGTAAATATATTTTTTTTAGAAACTATGTCATTATTAGTGTTTCTAAAAGCATTAAATAGACAAAAAATGTGTCAAGTCCAGGCTGTCTTTTTTTAGGCAGCTACAAATCCTGAGTATCATTGCTATAGTCCATCACCCTTATCCTAATGTCCCCCATGCACAATACAGTGTAGAACAGACAGGACTGCAATTATGATGTCATGTTTTGCTTTAGCTGTAGCTTGGGCCTCAGTAGCAGTTTTCGACCAACCGAAACATTAGCTGAGCCGAGCAAATCAGTCCTAGGGTTGGCTATTGAAGGGTCATTGCACTCTCACTCACACATACATAAATACATATATACATACACAAAGACTCAGTGTGCTGCTCAGACAGTCTGTCTGATCTGCTTTATAGATAAAACAGACATGTCACTGATGCTGAATGGGGTGTCAGTCATGAGGCTGAGGCTCATTTGGGGTCAGTATATGGTTTTCACATCAAAAGGTCTAGGCATGTGTCTCCACTTCATATCTTACCAGCTCCAGCGCTCTTTGCCGCTGTTTGGTTTAAATCGGTAATTCACACTTTTATTTCAACATTATTAATAAATGTAAATATTTAAGAACCATGTAAGATCTGGTATTGAAAGTATTATGGTGTCTATATATAATATAGAATATTTATTTTCTATTTAATTTAATTAGTACAAATAATAACAGTTGGAACAGACAAAATATTGCATCTGTTCAGCCCCCTATTGTCTCAGGAAATGACAGTTTCATAGTATAAGGGCTGTCCTAGAAATTAACTCTATTACCCAAAATAAACAGGTAACAATGTTCAGATTTAGATATTTAGATTCAAACAGATGCAGGGAACCCTCTGAACCATGACCACAGGGAGGAAAAGACATTACCAAATATTTGTGTGTGTGTTTAATTGTGTTAGGAGTATATGTTCAGACAAATTTGTAAAGAGCTGACATTTCTTACCTTGTGAGTACAATTTTGCTGGTCTCTACAAGGATTTAAAGCAAAAATAATATATATTTATTTTTTTTAACAAACATTGCTTTCTATTGGAAAAAAAACAAAATATCCAAAAGATGTACTGTAAGTCAAGGTTAGGGTTTGATTATAGTTATAGGTATTATATCAATGGCTATTCATCTTAATGCTTTAAAACATACTTGGAACATTCCACATTCAATTGATATTATAATCACTGTAGATAATTAATGGTAAATCTTCCATAACGTTGTCCTCACCATGCAGTAACACACACACACACACACACACACACGCCAACACACACACACACTAAAAACCGAAGAAATGCTTTAGGTTTAGGAAAACCTTTTTTTACTAAGGTTAGAAGAATGCGCCAGGTGCTTCAGTGGTCAATGGTGGTCCACACAAATATATGATGTCTGTGTATACATGTTTGTATGTGTTATGTTATTGTATTTAGCACATAATAAGTATGTTGCTTTAAACATATGTCCTATTTGAGGTGATTGCACATTTAAGCTGTAAATGCATGCATGCAATTCCAATTTGCTCAGCCAGGGCTCATTCAGAGTGAACTCACAGGTGATTCGTCTCAGTTCATTCATACAGTCCTGTGATTTCTCAGTGGATATACTGAATATAAAATACATTACTTTACCAGTACACCAAGAGAGTGTTGTATGTGTTGCCATAGCAACCCACTCTGTGATTTACTAAGAAACGAGGGAGATGGGAAGCGTAGAGGTCTCTTATGGGTTATACTTCCCATATGTTTTACTTTATAACAAATAATTAACCAAATGTGTGATCACAGCACTGCAAAAATGTGAAAATATATTTTACCTGTGAGAGAAGAGTGTTGATGATGCAACATGACCCTTTCTATTTAGGGGTTTAAATTAAAACTTAATTACCCACTAAAGGATTGGCTCCCAGGACCACACAGTGGAATTCTGGAGGGGAATTTTGAATATCAGTCATGATACTTATGTGGAAGCACATTTAATTAATCTCTTTCTCTAAAGTTTCCTTTTACTGCTTGTAATACATTAATGTTGGACATCAAAGATTTCTTTGAGGCAAATTGTTATAACACAATAAGCAAGCATTACGTGACGGCTTTCGACACAACTATGGGGTGGCATTACAAATAATTAATTTGTCTGAATTTTATTTCATATAAATTGAACAAATAAATCCATTGTGGTTGGAATTGATTGAGGAAAATAATCACAAAAGATATCTTAATATCATTGTAGTTTCCAATCTCGTTTCCGGTTGAGTTTTAGCAGCAATCTTAATAATGTCTCACATAGTTCAAATACTCAGATCTGCCAACATCTTGATCCTCATGTTTATCTGTGGTTGAGATCAAATTGTAAAATGTTTATTGTACTTTCCAATATTCCATATGTAGGGGTCTGGGTACTTTCTGTGTGGAGTCTGCATGTCGTCCCAGTTTCCAGTGTCCAGCATGTCCTCCAGGTACTCCAGTGTCCTTCCACAGTTCAAAGACAAGTGTGTTAGGCCAACTGGTGTCTCTAATGTGCCCCTAGTGAGTGTGTGTGTGGGTGTGTATGAGTGTGTAAGTGTATTTTCCCTATGATGAATGTTCGCCCCATCTAAGATTGATCCTGCCCTGCGCCCTATGCTACCGGCTTGGCACCGGCTCTCCTACAACACTGTCCAGAATAAACAGATAAGAAAGTGAATGAATTAATAAAGATAACCTATTAAAAAAGATTTTTATTTAAAATTTGAATAGATGGAAATTACTGTACTTATTACAAAGATAAGTAATTGTATATTTTATTTCTTTTATTTTATATCGTCATACATTTAAGTAATATCTAAATTATGGCATCATCTGTTGTTAAGAACAAGTTTAAGTTTTAAAAAATTAATGCCAGACATTCTGAACTATTTAATAAGAATGACAGTAACACATATATAAATATTACTAACTGAAATACAGTATTTCAAGATTAGTCATTAGTATCTTCTGTAACTGGTGCTCTACGGTAAAGGAATGGGTCAAGACAAAAATATACATTGCAGTGAGTACCAGTCCATCACAGGACATCACACTCATTTACACAGACAGTAACCAGAGGTAAAGCCTCAGACCCTGGTCCATCGAACCCTGGACATGTGATCATAAATGCCTTGCCACAGTGTTTGCCCTATGAACAGATTTAACTAACTACTCTACATGAAGTTTCCTTATACTTTATGATGAAGAGTATGTAGTGAAGAATGTGTGTGTGTGTAATGAATGAGGAACTCTGCATCCATCTGCATTACAACATCTCTACAACCAGTAAGAGAGAGTTTAAGCCTGTCTTCCCTCATCATGTTTGACTGATTTAATAGCAGTGCCACAGTGAATAACTACTTGTCAGCTCATTGTGCGTTGAATCACGTACTTTCCACTGGTCTTGAAATGAAAACCATATGTTTGCATTCACAAAACATCATAGTGCAGAGGATGGACAGCCAAGTCAACAGCAGTTCTATATAAAATATGTTAAAACTGCAGGTAGATTTTTGGAAGTTATTTGGTTGTTATTTATCAAATGATGTTATTAAAAATGTTATTTAATGGTACTATCTCTTGATATTTAATGGTACTTTCCATTTTTTTTTACCCTAGTTTTTGAGAAGACCATAAAAAAGAACATATGATGCAATGAGACCACACAATGGAAATAACAGGGAATGGGATGTAAATTTTCCTCTTAGTAGGAGTTGGGGTATTATCCTATTTGTTTTTGTTGGTTTTTTATGGAATTGGTTGCCAGTATTAATGGATGCTGTGGTGATTATGGCCTTAAATCTTGGGTCAGTTCTTGACATATTTTGCAATCTCCTATAATTAGGCGTCATGTGACTGACATGACAATGACTTGCATATGAACACAAGATCCAAACTGTATTAAAGTCCACACCTATTCATTATATGCCAAACAGTTACTTGAATTTTCTGATGACATCAGAATTCAGATTCCAGTTTTAGAACTCACTAAGAACTTTTCTTGATATTGTGTTTTAGGCAGGGTTATTTAAAAAAGATGTCAAAAACTGATTTACCACAATACATAAAAAAGTGGTGGCCTAGTGGTTAAGGTACTGGACTATGGTTCAAATTCCACCTCTGCCACAGTTAGGTCCCTGAGCAAGGCTCTTAATCCACTATTGCTTGGACTATAAGACTGTAGTAATTGTAAGTCGCTCTGGATAAGGGTGTCTGCTAAATGACATAAATGTACATGTAAATGTAAATGTCTTTCATACTCACTTTACATCCACTTCTCTTGTTCAGTGTTACAGTTACATCAAAAGTGTACTTAGTAATGTGCTTTACTAATGCAGTAGTTGTAGTAGTAATTACATATAAGTTCACAGAATGGCAAACCACTGAAATAGAAAAGTTGAAAAGACAACTTGGTGAGTTGGAATTTAAATACATTAGCAGTGATTAGGGGAGATGCAGTACAGCTTGGGTATTGGAATACAGGGCACTGAATGGGACTGATGCATGCATGACAAACTTAGGTCGTAACATTGCTCCATAACAGTCAATTTGAGATAAAACCACCAAGAGGATGAGAGTAATGGGATAGCATCTTGGAATCAATCACTGATTAAGATAACTTATAAACAGCCATTACAATTAAACACGTATAAGTGACATTACTGGTAAAAGCTACAATCCATGTTAATCTGCCAAGTAGGCATGCACAAACCTGTTTAGAGAAGTTGCGCAGATAATATGACTAATAACACCCAATTAAAAATTATTATGAGGGGTTGATATTCTTTTATATCCAAAACAGAAAAACAAATGTCTTTAATTGGAATCCCATGTTAGATTTTGTTACAACTTTCCATATATTTACAATAAAAAGCAAGTTCTAATCAATATTAATACAATGTATCATTGCTGTAAGTCATGTGGTCATTCGAGAACACGGTGACAAGTAGACCTTATAAAATAAATATACACAGGGATCCAGCTTCTGAATTCACCACAGTAATGTACTGTAAATCTGACTGTGGTTTAGCAAGGGTATGATACCATCTGCTGCACCAGACTGACTGACTGGCCTATAAATGCCCTTGTAACTGATCATGACAACATACCAGAAAGAAGTAAGAAAAGGACATCAAGGGAACGTTTGTGGTCCCAACTGAATTTTATGTTGTATTAATTCCCTGGCTGACAGCAGTGCATATAGAGTGCTTCTGCAGTGCATTTTGAAATATGTAGTATTTTATTAACAGAAATAAATTGGGAATTTAAGAATAAGGATGAGTCAGTTTTCTTGCACATTACAACGCGATGCCTGGTTGGCTTGTTCTGTACCTGAACATGATTGTTTCCACCCCGACTGCCCCCTTGGCCTGTGTTCACATGTGCTCAATCCTTCTGAACTTGAGCACAGTTAGACCCTCATGATGGTATGGTTGTTTGTGGAGAAAGATGCGCTTGTATAGCATAACAGATTTCATGGTTGTACTTACTTTGTGCCTTTTTATAGTCATTATGGATATGCTGATGCACAACCAAGTTATATAGGCCTTCTAGATAAGCTGATGATTCAATTTAGAGATTTTTGTGTGTTTGTGATGACGTAGGCAGCTGTTGTTTTGTTTCCTGCTGCTTTTATTGCTGACAAAAGACTACAGAAAGATTATGTTCCTATATGTCATGAATAATAATTGGTCTCTTTACACTCAAAATATAATTATATCATACTTTTCATAACACTTAACTAAAATAGTAGTGAGTTTTTACAGACTGGAATTCTAGAAAATGTCCCGCTGAAGTCAAGTTTAAAATTCAGTTTCTACAGATGCAGTATTTATATTATGTTTGCTTCTCTGAGCATTAGTCTCCAATAAAAGTCAATCAGTTATCCTATTTTAAGATATATGTGCACTGAGAGCTAATAACAAGCAACTTCACTGATCCAGACAAGTCACAAGTCTACATGCTGTGAGCCAGGGCTAAAGTACTTTATACAACAGTTAGTTCCGACCTCGCAATCTGATTGGTTGAGAAGTGTTCTAGCTGTGCTGATATTCGTGATAACA
>JAUZSU010159510.1:0-13928 GCA_034780255.1 Parotocinclus maculicauda
AACACTCGAGGTCGTGTGTTATCGGGAATAACGACCGAATCACAGCCGTGATGTTATTCGCGATAACACACTCCCTCTCGTGTTCTATTGCTTAAATAAACCAATACATTATAACAACAAGAAAATTCACCGGACTTGATCGTCTGTTTGTCTAGTACAAGCACGTTCAAGTGGTAGGAAAGTCTCATTACCCTGTACTCTCAGGTCTGAGCGTCAACTACGACCTTCCCGCCAACTCTTATCAAAGACATTAAACATCAATTATTCAAATGAATGACTTCACTTCAGCTCTAAATGTTACTCATTTGGACAACTTCATGAAAGTTGCAAGATTTGTAAGCATGAAATATGCATGGGAAAGCCATCAGGCTCTCCATAATGAATAAGCACACCTTGGGACTGACACACCAATTTGAGAATTGATTACACAAGGTAGAATTCTTTAACAGGTCATCAGACAAGTTTGGATAGTTGCAGTTCGGGGTGATGCTCTTGGCTTTAAGAATAAAGATTAAAGCAAAATGTGTGTTTAGGTGTGTACCCAATCACGTAAATCTTTTATATACAACTTTTGTATCCAAGCACAAACACTCCAAAAATCATAGCACTATTCATTGTTGCCATCTAAAATTACACTCATGGCCTCTTTTGAGAGGTTGCACCACTTTACCAGGTGATTATGTAAATCAGCTGCCTGTCATAATTGGTGGGAAAGAGGTCAGAGAATAAGGACATTAAAGATGGACCAACCACAGTTTGGGGCCATTACACAGATGGTGTACTGTGTTTAGAAAGATCTTGCGACTGGAATTGAAATCAAGGCAGGTATAAAAAACAAAATGATGCATTATCACAGTTATAAGCCATAAGCCACAGGGGGAGGCATTGCTTTAAAACTTATGTTCATGTTCTGTGGGAATGGCCCTTTACATACTTTGTCTTTAGAAAATATTTATCACAACTCTAAGAAATCAATAATCAGCATTTTTGCACCATTTTCTCAGTCAAGTCATGTATTTTTTGGGGTGTGTCTATATATCTTTTGATCATTTACTGGGTGAAATATTCTGGAACGCATTATATTTATAGGTATGCATTTAAAATCCAAAGTGCCTACATTTGAGCTAAGCAGTTGAAGGGATTTGCTTTGTGTAAGCAAATGTGTAAGTGGGAGCTTTGTGAAGCTAAGATTGACAACCATTTAATTAGTAACCCAAAGTATTACGTACTAAGCCTGTTAGATTTGTGGAGCTTTATTACATGCAAACAGTACCACAAAGCAAGATCAAAATGTATGGTCAGTACATATTTATTTCCCACATTATGGGATGACCGCCATACAAATTAAACATGTTTTTATTGACATCTAAGACATGCTTCTCTAGTAAAGATGGATATTTTTGACATGTCTTTTGTACTTATGTCACATAGTTTGTGATTTGAAACAAGTTGTAGTTATGGCAGTGGGTTTGAAAAAGAAGGTAACAGAGATACAGTAGAAATATGGCAAACATTATGTTTGAAAAACTGACTTCAGTAGCTTGTGAAATTGCTCATTGGCTATCTTTAGTTCTTATTACTTTAAATTTTAGGTGAGGAATTTACAGTGTAAAAGTAAAGAGTGAAAAACTTTTGCAGCATGGAAAAACTCTCTGAAGTATGCTTAGCATACTAGACAGCCATAGTAAATTGTTCTGATTCAAAGTTTTGAATGTCTATGGACTGCAATAAATGGATCCTCGGTTTTCTTGCTGGAGACGAACTTGCAGTAATGCCAGCAGCCATGCCTGTGTTCAGAGTTTCATCTACAAGCCTGAGATAACGCAGCCATAGTTAAGCAGTGCTGTAGAAAAATACAGCAGGAGTGTGAGCGTGCAGTTACTGGGTCAGGGATACCCCATTGTCTAGCCTATTGATATATTTTAAGATAATAATTATGAAACTACCTACAATAAAAGTGCATTTGTTTGGAGAATCATTATTAATGCTTGTTCAGGCAGCAGTGCATGTTCCAGTTGGCCTGTATCACTCATTTGACATCAAGTAGTTTACACACTGCTCACAAAAATTAGGGGGTATATATATTATTGTAATTTTTGTGAGCAGTATACTTGAAGTGTGAGAGTTAAATTTAGAATATCCCCACTATGTAATTATGCTCCTCTTTCCAGATGCTGCTATTCTGTTCTGATTGTTTTACACATTAAATTTAAATGTTTAAGGGTACTTGAACTTGGGAGGATTTGTATCCAAGGGACATACAAAAACAGGTAAATTGAAGGTTGACTTCATCATCATGCCTCAAGTTAATATAAATCAGACCAGTGAGTGACTACTTAGAATCCAATAAAAAATAGATCAGAGCACCACCCTGATAAATCCAATCACATAGAGACATTTGCGTTCTTACCAATTGTCAATACCGATGACTATGAAGCCTTTACAGCCACGTCCAAATGCAATTTGATTGATCCCATTGTCCCACCAACTACATAATGGTTTCCCACTGGTTATAATATTGGAAATCAACCATTTTCCTACATTAATGACAACAAAACATCACAATTGAATACAAAAACAATGTTTACACATGCTCTAAACTATTTCTTAATACCACAATCTCTTACCTGATCTGGGGCCAGCAATGTTCACAAACCCATCCATCTCCGCAGCTTTCGTCTGGGCTGATGGAAACTAGTTTAGCCATGCCATTAAGAAAACTAGGAGGCCCAACCCTGTCATTCTCGTCCTGATGCATATATGCATATGGATTTATTTTAGGAAATCTACATACTATATTATGGTCACCTGATTTTTATGGTTCAATACTTACATTTATGTAAAGTACATACATGTATGTGGTAAATAAAAGTAATAACTACAAGAAACAATCATAACATTTTTATTATACTAAATTTAACAATATACAAATACACTTATTTAATAAAGAAAATCAATGCTTAAGTAACAAAAGCACATGTAGACAGATGTATTTTGCATGTGCATTTAAACATGGCTATAGAATATTCTTTGTAATGCCAGAATGAATTCAATAACAAACAACCATAAGAAATAATCATACAATTTTTATTCTACTAAATTTAACAATATACAAATACACTCATTTAATAATGAAAATCAATGCTTAAGTAACAATGCACATGTAGACAGATATATTTTGCATGTGCATTTGAACATGGCTATAGAATATTCTTTATAATGCCAGAATGAATTCAATAACAGGTGATCCTCTTTGCTCTTCAATACAATAACTGAATGTGACTATAAAGAGGAGAATCACTACCTTGGTTACCTTAGTCAAAAATTCATGAAAAGCCAGCATGGTCCAGTTAACACCACTGAGCTATGATCGCATTAACAGGTTCTGACACATGGGCATTTAGTGCTGCTGCATTAGCATTTTGCTGACACAGTGACCTACTTTTCCATTGATAATGTGCCGATCCCAGCAGTAGCTTGACATCACTCTGGTCAATCCACAAGGATGGGCTAGCATAAATGCTAAAGCCATTTTGTACAACCTAAAAGTAAAAGTAAGTAAGTATTTAGTATAGTATGTTACATATATAGTAAATTCAACTGATATTATACCACTTTACATAATGATGAAGAAACTTGATTTGATGAACTTCCAGGTCTTTAGAAATGCTTCTGTAGCCCATTTCTTCATCATGCCTCAATACATGAGAGGAGCCAGTCCCACTCCAATCTAAAGTTATTAAGTGGAACTCCTGATTAATTTAGACTTTTCATTCTGAACTGTGAATAATTTATGTTTTTTTTTGTTAGTTTTTTTATATAAAAATGTTTTGTTTTTGTTAAATGAAACAGAATGTGACTATTGCAATTTGGATAAAGATCAAAACATATTTTATTATATACAGGATTCTAGGGAGCCATGGGCCAAGTGGTTAGAGCTGATGCACACATTGCTCCTGCCTGTGTGAAGTTTTTTCAAGGTTGGCATTTCTTAAGTGTCCTGGTACATGTGTGTGGATGTGCCATGTGATGGACTGCCACCCTATCCAGTGTTGGTTCCTGTATAATCCCTGTGCTCATGGTTAGCCCCTAGTACCTTTGCCTTCCTGACCTGGACCAAGCAGGTATAGATAATAAGTGAGTAAGTGAGAAATCCAGGATTTTTATTAAAGTATTCAGAAATATTGTCTTGAAACTGTATCACCAAATAAATTCCATTACTCTTTAAATACTGCAAAAAGACATACAGGATTTGACCTACCTTAGCCAAAGAAAAAATATATATAAATTTCTGATCTGTGTGTATGTGGATGCATTTATCAAACCTTTCTGCAAATATGATGTTCATTACACAAGAAAAATAGAAAATAGCCAGTTTTTGTATTAGTGGTGGGGGCATTGCTAATATAGCAAAGATTTAATGTACAGCATTAAAAATGGGGTGGGGGATCTGGGTGAAGTAAGCCATTTAGAATTGTAGTGTGTTTCAGCTGTGTTTCTCTTACCTGGCTTCCCAGAATGTGAGGCTAGATGCCCCATATGCACAATGGTTGTCATGGTTATCCAAAACACCAAGGCTTTGTCAGAAGGTATCAATCTCCAGCCTTCTTCCCAGGTCCAGTGTAAACATTTCAGACTCGTCATAGAATCTCAATCATATAACAGATAAGATTAAGTATAGTTCAGCTGGCTAGGTCTCTTTACAGCTTACCTGAATTCAAAAAGCTTATAGTCATTCCACTTCCAAAAGATGGAATCCATAATAATAATAATAATAATAATAATAATCATAATCATAATAATGATGATAATAATAAGTTAAACTTGTATAGCACCTTTCACAAACCCAAGGTCGTGTTACAAGAGAATTGTACACAAGAAAATACATTACACAAAAACATATGTTCAAGAAGAGGAAAACAGGTGTGTTTTAAGAGAGGTGAAGAGTTCCAGATATAAGGGGCAGCAACACTGAACAAATGACCCCCTACAATACTTAGCTTAAACCTCGGAACTGCCAGTAGTCTGGCATCAGACGATGCTACGGGATGGAGAATAGCCCCATATTTGAACTCTGGCTGAAAGTTTAAAGCATTTACTAACTTTAATTGGCTTATCAGCAAGATCAATGACCTTAGAGAAGAAAATTCAATTAACATAATCATTTAAGAATTGTCTATTTAACCATCTCTGCAGTCCAGCTGGAAAATATCCACAATGTAATTAATTACAGTTTGTGGGTACCTGAGCATCTCATTCAAAGTCCATATGCATTAATAAAAAGTGGTTGATCCTGTTTCTGTAGCAGCCTCCACTTTAAAATGCTGTAAGAATATAAGCTCATTAGTCTGCTAACACAAATGCCATTCCAATTCACATTAATGGTGTTGTTTA
The DNA here is from genome assembly GCA_034780255.1 of Parotocinclus maculicauda. Taxonomy (NCBI): domain Eukaryota; kingdom Metazoa; phylum Chordata; class Actinopteri; order Siluriformes; family Loricariidae; genus Parotocinclus; species Parotocinclus maculicauda. Next base: position 5,395 of record JAUZSU010159510.1, read on the forward strand.
AGATTTAGGTCAGGGTTTTTGTCAACTCAGTAATGCCTTTAGACCCATAATGTCCGTGATCAACTGTGCAGTATGATCATGGATCCAAAATGGTATTAGCAGCTGTCTTATAGAAAAAAGTAGTAATGGCTGGTTTTTGTATTGTCAAATGACATCCAACAAACATGAAGCATTTTTACAGAACCACCATACTGTGCATTTCTGATGGTTTTCTAAATCAACTAAGACATCACATTAATCTCAAAAGTCTGGATAGTAGACATCATACTTAAAGACTCTGAATACTTTCTTCTCAATCAATGGTCACCAGCTAAATACCAATCCATGCCATTCCATGACAAATAAAAAATTTAGACTAATAGGAAGATAGTACAACCCCAATCAGAAGAAGATAGGGCAATAATTTAAAAAATATTAATCGTTGCTGTTGGACATACACTTTCACCTAATCACCTAGCTGAAGTCATCAGTGAAGTAAAGATTTCAGAAGAAGAGCCCTTTTATGGTTTGATACAAAAAAATATTTTAACATTAATACTATACATATTCTAGCTGTTTTGTTACAATGCATAATAAAAAATAAGAACTAAAAATTAAACCTTACTTCTTGATAAATCAGAGGCCTGGATCCTTCAGGAAACCGCTTTGTGCTGAGATTGTGAAGTTGATTATCTATAAATCTTTTGGCGACATGTGCTTACAGGCATCTACATGAAACCCAGCTACACCCATGCCCACCAGCATGTTCATATAATCTACGAATTCCTCACGGATCAGCCTGCAGGTTCAGACCTCTGGAGACAGTTCAGTCAGAGGAAATTCATCAGTAAGCTAAAAAGCCCCATGATATTCCACGGCTTTACGTATGGTGGTGCAAACCTGTTTATGCCTCTGTCCAATGAGATTCCCAACTGGTCATTTGTCATAGTTGTTTTTATATCTCATAAATGTCTTGGTAATTTTCAATATTTCCACTGTGGCTGCTGCATTTGTCATGGTTGAAGTAATTCGAGGAATAGGGCACAGATGGGAACTCCTCTCTACTAGCATTGAAGTATGAGCCGCCGGTCGAGCTTCGACCCTCCCCTGAATTCCACACACACGTGATTGATCACAGCATCTGCATAGATCTTCACCTGCAGTTAGACATACACTACATGCAAAGACCAACACAATGCAGGAGTACCAACAAACTATCAACACAATTACATAATACGCATATTCATGCTACTTATTGTCAACCCTATTTTTCCATCCAGCCATCCATTAATTATCTTACGCTTAATCCACGCTTAATCGTGGGCCCGGCACCTCTAGGCACAAGAGCAGGAACAACCCTAGACAGGGCGCCAACCTGTCGTAGGACAGACATACAGTCACACACTAAGGGCCACTTTTGAGACACCAATTAACCTACCCAGAGTAAACCTGCACAGACACAGGGAGGACATGCAAACTCCACACAGAAAGGACCCAGGTTGCTCTAACCTGGGATTAAACCTTCTTGCTGTGAGGCAGCAGTACCACCCCCTTTTTTTCTGTATTTGATCCTTTCCATGTTTCTTTTATTTTTCAATTTTGTCATTCTTACTTTGCTTACTTCTGTATTTTGTTTGCTTAATATCTGCTGCTTAATCTTTTTTCTTTTTCTTATCTTATGTTTTTCAACTTATTACTAGCTCTTTGTAAACACAAGGATTTCCTTTACATAAGCAGTTCTTCAGTGACAAAGTAACAGTACAGTGTTCCTACTGACTAAAAGCAGCATGGCTTCAGAACAGTTTTGAACAGTGAAGCAAGCAATGTACAAGCAGAAAGTTCTACTACAGTTAGTTTGTTTTTAGATTGTACATTGAAAGTACTTTGTTACCGCTGCATTTTTGCATAGGCTGATCATGTCCCTATGCTCCTGCTCGGTCCCAGCTCTTGAGCACAGATGATAGCTGACAGGCTGAAATATTTCCCACCATGGCCTGAGTGGCTTGGAAAACACAATATGCTCAGTGGGAGGGGAAATCTGGTGAAGGAAAGCAATTACGTCTGTCAATACAACCAGCTAAATCTCCTGCGACATCTACTGAATGAATGTCTTGAACTAAGAAAGCATTATTTTGTTCTTCAAAAGTAGTAAATAAAATTTATTCTCGCATAATTCTCATATTCTCTTTATTCTTTCATAAAATCATTACACCTCTCATAAACTTACCCTTTGTCACATTGCAGCCTAAAATAAATTAAATCTAACATTTTTTCACAAAAATTTGATAAACTATTAACAGTTAATTAGCTATATACCTGTTGTGGAAAAGTAATCAGCCCCTTTAGGACAATCAATGTAAACTTGCTCAATCAATCACTTTACAAATACTTTCCGCATACCAAGCTAGTAGTCCCCACCTGAAATTAAGTTAATTGATAAGTTATGAGAGAGGTATAATAAAATTTTATATACTTCAAATATTTCTGTAGCACCTTTCATAGCATAACTAAGCAATAGAAAGTGTATGACACCACCAATACCTTGCCTAGACTGGACCATCCTTCTAAATGAATGAGGGAGTTAGAATGATATTGATCAGCTCTGCTACCAAAATACATTCTGCTAAAACTTTTACTGGAGCACCATATGTGCACTGACAACAGTGTTGTTCACAAGCTGTACTCCTGCCAAATGTACTGACCTGCACCTTACAGGTAAAGCAGCATAACGATACATTAAGACAACACTCTCAAACCTGGATAGTGTATACTCTAGTCTGCTACACAAGAAGACTAGTAGCATTTGTCAGGAAACAAACTAATTTGGGACACTGTTTACAACACTACCATCTGGCAAACTGTACAGGTCAATTTACACCAGAACAAATAGACTATGGAAAAGCTGAAGCCACCCTTACCTTCCAAGCTACTAAAATTACGAGGAACATTAAAACTGGGTAATGCTGCTAAGGTGCTGCTAAATAAGTAATGCACCTTATCTGTGAGTCTAATCAACTTTGAAGGACTTACAAGTCTTTATGGCTGAGATTGTTTAATCTGTGCAATCCACAGTGGCATTACAAAGTATTACATATGGGAGCTAATTACTTATGTTATTGCATTTCTTACATTTGCTGTTCGTAAGTGTATTTAGGAAAAGTACAACAACAAGGTAAAGATAAAAAAAAATTAATGCTATTTTGTTTGTATATGTCCCCACATTTAGAATAGGAAGATGTTAATACATATTTATCCCTTCTATACAGCTAGTTCGAGAACAGAACAGAATAAACCAAAATATTCTACCAAACAAACAGTACATCTCAATAACATCATGACTGATCATACTTTTGTACTATCTAGGTAACATTTATTGTCCTTTATTGTAGGCACAACTGCTAGAAAAAACTAGAATGATTGAACTGGAAATGTATTAGGTTTGACGGTATGTTGAAAGTTTTGGCAAAGCTACAATCTTTACTTCTACACCACTGTGCCTCAGTCTTTACCTGAACTCCACAAAAGTCGTTGGGTCCCAGATAGTGCTCACACTCAGCAACAACATCTGACCAGCAACATTCAAGCAAATGGATGATTGATCTTCTAATTTGGGGCACGTGAGTAATACTGGGACAAACCAAGTGCAACCAAACACCATTTAGTCCCGATCTGATCACAGATATGTTTAGGTATGAAAAACAGATATTGCAATAGAAATTTCCCTTCATATAATCACATGCAAAATTGGCAATTTTCTGTTTAACTGTTTATAACCATGGTGAAAAATAAAAGCCAATACCTGTATGTAGTTGTATTTGTTTATATAGGTTTAAAAATAACTTTCATTACTATTAGCAAATATTATAACGTGAAGAAAAAATGCAGAACAGTATAGTGCAAAGTGCAAGTAACAATGCAACACGTGCACTGATAATTATAATAATTTAAAATAAAATTTAAAATTTAAAATAATTTGCCTTTAAAAATAGGTTACTAGGTAACCCTATTGATGATACAAATTGTTTAATGTCATAAAAGACAAACGTTTTTGAAGCAATTGCGTTGTTTTATGTCAAGTTTACAAACATAGTTTCTCTGTGTGTGTGCTTATTTGTAAAGTAGCTGCAGTGGTGTTTTATCCATTATTTATCGCCACCCCGCTGGCTAGTTGGGCAGGCCATTATGTACTCAGCCATTAGTGACCTAAAATCTAACACACATGACTTTGGACTGTGGGAAGAAACTGGAGTAAACCCACAGAGACACGGGGAGGACATGCAGATTCCACACAGAATCTACCCTATCTGAACACTATATAAGTAAAAACTAACAAGTATGTCAAATGCCCACGTGCACCCTCTGTGTTATAGTAGTTTTATTTTGTAGTGCTACGTAAAGATGTATGTTTTAAGCTAGTATAAAAATAAATACATAGATATGTGCATAGACTAGTCAGTAATACCTTTATGATTCAAAATTGTAGTAAACACACTTACTTTAATGTAGACTTGTTTATTAAACATTATTGTTTACGTAGTCCTATAGGCTGTACTATCCTGTGTTGCATGTGTGTGATATCCAGTGTTGCATATCATTGGGTAGAAAAATAACTGTATATGAACTGTTACGAGATGTGGTGATTTTTATTAGGACCCAGGTATGCGGGATAAGCATATCCCACGATGTATAATAAGAATGGGGAAATAATATGGAACAACTGAAAAGGGATGAAGAGCGGAGCATAAGGCTCCTAAAACAAAAAAAACCAAAAGGATAAAGGGGCGCGCCGAGGTCGCTTCTCGAATGGGAGCAACGCGCGAACGGGCATACGTGCAGAAAGCACAGTTTTGGGACGTCTCTTAAATGGCACGGCACGGAGGTAGTCCAAATGCCAGGGAGCGAGCGTGAGGTCGAATGTGCATGCAATTAAATAAAAAAGCCATACACGTCTTATGTCACGGGACACGTCTTATAGAATGCGTGTTGCCCGGTGGCTACTTTAGCCGGGGCATATCTCAAGTCAGCAGCCGACTAGAGTCAGACTCAAGATAGTGCAAAAATGCCGGAGCGCCGGAACGCCATGCCGTGACGCGTGTGCTTCTAACGCACTACAAGGTGGCTGCTCTAAAGAGTGCAGAGAACGCCGAAGCGCCAGAGGGCGAGCGTGAGTTCAAATGCGCACATAGTGCGGGGAAGAAATCGCGGAAGTGGCCGAAGCGCAAAAAAGCAAGCATATAAGCTCGGGGCACGCTTGTAGCGCGAGTGTGAATAACACACAAAAGGTGCCAAAGCACCAAAACACGAAAATAAACTCGGGTGCGCGAGGAGCGCGAACACGAATACATCGCGAGAGGCGCCAAAGCGCCAGAGGGAGAGCATGAGCTCGGAAGCGAAGAAGCCAGACCGAGGCGCGTCTTATTCAGGACGAACACCCTGACTGGAGTGAGGCTAGTGCCGACGAAGAGCACAAGCTTAGAGTGTGCGAGAAGCGCACGAGTATGGGACAGGAAAACTCTCAAAGTGCCCCTAACAAACTAAATGCCTCGGGGGTTACCCGCCCATACGTGTCCATCGGCCCTAAAAAGCCCCCGGGCGTTACCAGCGCAGAAGGGCACAAGGGCGCCGGTGATCAGACGCACGAACCGAACGGAGATGGAATCCTGATGGAATAACGATGATCTGGCCCCGAACAGCGCTAAAACCACGCCTTTATAGGATGTAAAGCAGCTGTTTGGGATCAGGACATAATTACGATAAATGGATATAAGGCCACCCCGCCGATAGCTCTGTAATGGCGAGGACGACCGAATGCACCGGGGGAAGGTAGAAACCCTAACACTTATGAAATTTTTTTTACTAATAAGCTTTCAAATTATACACTTTTTGTATACAGCACATACTTCATTACATGAAGTGTGAATATCTGCCATTGCTGACCACTGATCTGACAGTAAACAGATTTTGAAGTTCGTAGAGCAACTGCAGCTCATGTTTAGAATTAGCCTCACAATAGCGTTGAGGTGACACTGTTGACAATATTATATGAGGTAACAATACTTTTGTGTTAGGCATACACGCTGCAACTGATCTGTTATGCATCTCATCACAAAAAGCTATCAAATTTGTAACACCTAATTAAAGTAAACTGAACTGTTAGCAAATATGATATTAGGCTATTATCCCTGGCATCACATTCCTCAGCAATGCATTTGACATTCAATAAAGCCTAAACGTTTGCTGACATAAAACAGTTATGTGTAATGGGAAGCATCAAAGGCTGTGGAAAACATTCACACTGTCATATTTATTCAAATGTTCATAACCCCTGTACACATTTGGGCAGCAGTGGCCCATATGGTTATATGGTTAGTGCAGTCAAATGTTCTCCCTGTGTCCATGTGGGCTTTACATTCTAAAGACATGTTAGATTCATTGGTTGCTCTAAATTGGCTCAGTTTAAATGTGTCTGACAAGTACTGATGTACCCCTGATCCTGTCATGAAAAGCCATTTATTCTGATCCAACATTATAGAAAATGAATAAACAAACAAACAATTATATCCTATATAAGACACATTCATATGAGATTGTTCCACTTTTAAAGGTACTAGTTCCACGAAACCAATTCTGGACTTCCTACCTCAAGAGGGGTAGGGAACAAACAACTTAGATCAGTAGGCAGAGAACCAGTTTACAGTGCTGAACTTCCCCAGTATGTATCCTGCCTGTCTGCCTGTCGGTTACGGAGCAGTTTTCTGACACTACTAATTTGCATCCTGTGCACTATGAACAATTCCATTTAAGCTAAATGTGTTACAGAATAAAATGGGATTCATTCAACAGGTGATCCAGCATTTTCTGCTAACAATTGGTCACAAAACAAATTTTATAGGGAAAGATCAAGACAAATAAACAAAAAAATGCAGCAAAATGTTTCACAGACTAACTCAAATGTAAATATAAAATGCGTACAGGAATGCGTACAGAATGCATGCATGATGTGCAGCCAAGAAGCTGAATATAAACAGCAAAAATATAATTTCGTTACATCCTAAATATAAGGCTTAAAAAAGAGAACTGCAAATAGCTAGTCATATGTACATGAGATGTCTAGGCCTCAAAACACCTCAAATAAAATATAAGCACACTTGAACAGACAGGTGGTAAATGGTTTGGTCCTTAAAGCAATTGCCATGCAAGATTCTGTTTTATTTTCAATGTTAGAAACAATAAAGGAGTGTCAAGCTTTCTTGTTAATAACCCACAGCAATCCCTCAGCAGAGTAAAACCACATAGAGATAAAAAAAATAAAGCAGCCACAAATCTTGAAACATTGGTAAGAGAGAATGCATTAAAGTTTCATGATGGTTTTCTCTATATAGTGACTAAAGAAATAGCAAAGGGCTTCTAAAACTGAGGTAAAGAAACGCAAGAGTGCAGAGAAAAAGGAAAGTAAGAAACTTTACCCAGTAGCTTTACACACATACACACGCACGCACATGTACACCTTACACTGCCCACATGACTGTTGCATCATAAATGGAGGCAATCTATTATTCATAATCTTGACAGGACAGAACAATATAGTCAGACTGCTAAATGGCCTGACCCCAGAAAAATGAGAGACAGAATGAGAGAGATAGAGAGAGACAGAGAGAGTGCATGTCTATCTTCAAGATTAACTGCAACATTTTTCCCCGAGATGCTTTCTTCTCCATACAACAAAATCCATATTTAACTAGCACACACAGTTTAAGAACATGCAGCGCTTTCGTTACACTTCAGTACTCAATATGCCTGGCTAAGAAAAACTGATATGAGCTGACACGTTTCACTCTCTCTCTCTCTCTCTCTCTCTCTCTCTCTCTCTCTCTCTCTCTCTCTCTCTCTCTCTCTCTCACACTCACTCTCTCTCACTCACTCTCTCTCACTCACTCTCTCTCACACACACACACTCACACACACACACACACCTGTAGGACCGACTCTAGCTATTTCTAAACTGAGGTAATTAACACTAAGCAAGAGGGGCTACCTCAGTATATGTGTCACAATCCCTTACTGCTAATCGAATAATTACTGTTAAGTATTTAAGGTTAGCCAGGTCAGTCGTCACACAGGCATGATTGGCCATGTCTGAGATAAAGAAGATCATACAGGGGGTCATCTCCAGCATCCCCTAAGATGAAACAAAGGTGCAATTCCATCTGTACCATGATAGTCTCTGGACTCCACTGTGACTCTGACCTGGATACGCTTTTAAAAATAAATATTATTGAAATAAAAAAAAAACTAAAAACTGAAATTTTAAAAGGGACTATTCAAAATGGCATAAGTTTATAACCTCAACTATAATCCTCACCACATAAAGTGTTTTTTAAGTAAAAAATGGCTAATTATGTAATTGTCTTTAAGCCGGCCAGTCTATTGTTTCCAAAACTAGTCAACATGTCTTATTTATTGTGGGACTGTGGTAGCCTAGCGGTTAAGGTACTGGACTCTGGACCTGATGGCCCTGGGTTCAAATCCCACATCTGCCAAACTGCCACAGTTGG
>JAUZSU010159521.1:0-13927 GCA_034780255.1 Parotocinclus maculicauda
ACACACACACACACACACACACACACACACACACACACACACACACACACACACACACACACACACACACACTTTCACATCCTCTCACACCCAGAGCCAATTTAATGAAGGCAATCCACATACTGGTGTCGCAACGGTCTAATACTAGACCATCACCGCAGGGACTCGGGTTCGAGGGATAGGTGCTGACCAAAAAAGTGTTAAAAGGGTAAAAATGTGAAAAACAAAAGAGCAAAAAACACACACAAATTCCTGAAATCACATGCAGGCAGACCAGAGTTAACAGCGGGCATTGAAAACTACGTGGAGAGAACATACCAAACTCATTTAACTCATAAAAAGGTACTCAGTTTTAGTAAACGATCCACAAATTAACTTTCATTTGCAAATTTATCCAAACCCATTTTGTGTAGGTAAATGTACCCAAAACGTATTGTTTCATTCTGCAACACATTCCAAAGGAAGTTTGCATGGGGCCAATTTAAAGCTAATGATAAATTCTAAATAACTAAATACTGATGTGATTTCAAACACTAGATTCTAATCATGATTTGGCCCAAAAGTAGCATCCAGGAAAGGCTGAGTCTCTGAGTAAAGATGATCAGAGGAACTTCAGTTTATCACCAAATGTTTATAAACAAAATTCCTCAAAGAAAGATTTGAAGGTTTTTACATAGTGTTTCTGCCTCTACAGAGCATAATATTATTAAACGATTCAGAATCTGGAAGAATTTCAGTCCTAAAAAGCCTGAACTGTAGAGGGGTGATCACTCTCACCGCCCTCAGATGGCACTGAATCAAGAACCATCATTCATTAATAGCTGATAGAAGCACATGGGTATTACAAGGGATTACTTATTCAATCTTTATTAAGCTCTACAATACAGAGTTACATTCACAAATACCACTTAAAACTTTACTGTACAAAAAAGAAACCTCACGTTAACCATGTCCAGAAGCTCCGCCCACTTCTCTGGGCTCAAAGACATCTAGGATGGACCATCACCATGGAAACAGGGATTGTGCTCAGACCAATCAGGGTTACAGTTTTTAATGGAAAAATTAGCATCCAGACTGTTATGAGGAACAAGTCTAAAACCCAGGCTCTATCATGGTATGGGGTCGGGTCCGGACCCTTGGTAAAGATTATTTACGCTTCTGTGATGCAGCATTAATGCAGAAAAGCAAATTTTGGACCGACATGCATACAAATTTATTACCATTGTTCACCTCACTGTTAGTACAAGCTCCAGCACCTCGTTATTTACAAATTAAACACTGCTCATAACACAACAGGAGACACTTTGTTTGAAGGATTTCGCATTACCAGTGGATTCAAGGTCTTTCCAAATCATCGTAACAAGATATCTGAACAATAGTCATTCACATGGACATTTTTAATTAACAAAAAACAACAAAACATGTCCAGAGGTGCCAAACTTTTGCTAAGACTGCACCTGTGTGATGACGTAGCTTGGCTACTTAAACCAGTCCCTCCACACACTCGTCAGATAATCAGTCCAGGTGTAGGCGGTGACAAAGATGAAGGAGATAAATGGATTCATTAAGCTTTGATGAGATCGGAGTTAATACGCTGTCACTCTTTGTACCCCGATCCATCGTCTCGGGCCTCAGCTGAGCCGGAGTGACCACAGGCTGTGATTGTTTTTCTCTCTGCCATTTAATCTCCTCTCAAAGAGGCTTCATTAAACTGGAGGAGAGCGAAACCGCGTCCAGATAAAACCTGATGCTCCACAACCTCATTCCCAATCTGGAGCCTCAGCCAGAGGCAATGGCGTCACCATCACACCTCCGTCTCTTCTGCCTCGCTCCGTTTGAACGATTGTTTTAAATTCCAAGGTAATAGAAACTCCTTTTTGTCGTGTGCTCCGAGGCGTATTTTCCTTCAAATCATATTTATCTGGAGTACAAATAAGAGAGTGTCCTTCAGAAAAGCTGTGGAGCTACGTGTGATCGGTACTAATCACAACTCAATTGGATTGGGCGGCTATAGATGTAGTACTGTGGCACAGCGGTTTAAAATGCTAGCCCACGTGACTCATGTCCTAGCTGGGTCAGGCATCATGGGGGCACAACTGGCTGTGTCTGAGGCAGGAGGTTCAAATGTCATGTCATGGAGAATTCAAGGCAAACAAAAAATGTTTTAAGGCATTCGAGCGATTTGAACTCACCTTTAGCCGAGACGTTTAATAAGTAAATTTGCCAGACCTTCGGGTTAAAGTCTCACTCATTAACCTTTTTAAGTCTCGTACCTCTTTCTTTATGTCATCGCCCACAATGCTTTTGTTCCAGCACTTTCAAAGAACAGACAGGGAAAGCAAAAACAGGCATTACTGTAAAAGAGAAGATACCCTAAGTCTAAGCTCGCCCTCGTGTCTCCTGCTGACGAAATTTTTCGGCAAACTGACTTGAACAGAGTAAGAATTCCAGGTGTGTCCTGATCAGCTAACAAACCTGCTGTAGTCCAATAACATTTAAGGAAAAAAAGAAGAACATCAGACGTTTTGGGTAGGGGAAACATGATACGCTGAGTCACAAAAACCATCAATAAAGCATGGGTCACACTATTTATGAGGCGAGAGGGGACTCCTGTGTTTTCAGTGTTTAAAACATTATGTTTTTACCATAAACGTTCTATACTTTTTACACTTCCTTTTCTTCCACTTACTTTTTACCTTTCATTTCATCAGACAAACTTCCAACAAAATATGACTGCTTAATATGTTTAGGGGTGCTGGGGTTCAATTTAGGGGTGCTTGAGCATCCCTGAAAAGGGTGTAGAAACGTTTAGACATACCAGTGTGTAGGGGAGCAAAAATTAAGCAAATATTAGTATAGATTGTTATCACTTTTAGATCACTGAGTACTAGCCACAGGAAGAGGGGTGTTAAGGGTCTCCTGGGGATCACCTCTACCCTCCAAATAAGGGAACGGGGTCCTTCCAGTATTGCCCTTGAACACAGAGTGACGTGTTCAATGTTCAGTTGTGTTTAGGGAGGACATGGCAAGTAGACGACCCTGTTTTTTTTTAGGACGGAGTGGGAGTGTGTCAGAAGAAGCAGATTGGCCCTCGCCCAGCCTATTAAAGCTGACAGTCCTGCCTGATTGCGCCTCGCTCCTCCGCTCGCCTATTGACTGTTGTTACGATGTAGCTTCCCATTTCCTGCTGAAATAAATTAAAAGTCAGAATTAATTTGCCTGATGTGGGATGCAGGTGGGTTTCTTTTTTCTTTCTCCCCCCTTCCTGGCCAGAAACTTTCTGAATTAAACATTCCTCTGGCCTGAAAAATCAATTGAATCTCCTCTTTGATGAGAGAGAGCTTATTTTCTGCCACTGACAGTTTTGTGGCAGGGGGAAAAAGCAGGGATTTGATTAAAGTGCAGGTAGTGAGAGATTGAGGTCTTGTTCCAGCTACGAGGAGAATCAAGGCCTTTAATCGGGTCTCTTGCGACGGCGCGAGGGGAAACCTTCACCACGGTGCTTCCACTCAGACCATCTCTGAGTCTGAGCAGGCTCAAGTAGGACCTTGACGTTGATGCATATCGTTTACATGTCGCTGCTACTAAATCACGACTTTTATGTACGACTTACGGTTTATTTATCGACTTCTACATCTCCGAGCCTCGTTCCAGCAGTCAGGCCTGGAAATTCTTGTCCTATTTTAGTGCTATTGACCATGTCAGCGGGACTTAACACTCAAGTGACTCACAGCCAAAACCTCCCAGTGAATACTTCACAGTGAAACAAACCTAAAAATCAATTTCCTCCCAATAACAAAAATGACAGCGCAGACCACAGTAAAGATTTCCAGCCATGGAACGGCAGCACAGGCCATAAAAAGGCACAGTGTCACTCTTAAAAGGCGTGTCACGATTCAGAAAACACACTTTTTGAGACTTTATGAAGCCAAATTTAGTTGTTGTTTTTTTTCAAAACATTACTGTTTATTTTATTTGCATTACTAATTGACACATGTAAATAATAAATAAGCAAAAGATACACTCAGAGTTTTTACTATAACATGACATATTAGCCAATATCCAAAATGTTATAGCACATACTGTGAGTGTATAATCCGATTATATCACAATTACATCATTACTGTTTATTTAGGGATTTCAGGAAAAACAGGACAAAAACTAACTGTTCATCAGCATTGTTTAAGGCAAAATGGATCAATTCTATTGTTCCCCTGCTGCCAAAACATCATCATTAGACTGGGCTTCAGTCCTAACAGTCAAGAACAGAATATATATAATAATAATGATAATAATAATAATACTTTGGAATATTTAGATTTATTACATTTAACTTATTATAAAGTTTATTTCCATTCAGTAAATAAACAGGTCTAATTTATAATACAGGTTGTTATTAAGATCCACTATTCTGTCAACAGGAGAAAATCAGCATAAGATCGTGGTGATAGAACCAAAATATCTCTTATTAGAACCAAAGGATCCTGTTATTATTTAAATAAGATGATCTGAAGCTCTTAATGTGAATCTTGTATGAGTGAGAAATGTTAAAGTTGGAGATGTAGATCATGAGCAGCTTCAGGTTTAAGAGCTGGATTTAACAGATCCATGAATGAAGCTCCGATCAGCCGTGGATGATGTTTAATGCCAGACGGCGAGTTTAACACCAGCAAACGACGTGTTAAAGAAGATCAGAAATAACGGAGATGATGGAAGCTGCTGATGCTGTATAACTCTCCAGTAACATTTCTGACTGATCCCTAAAATAAAAACCAGCTAGAAACTCATTCACTTCATTATGGTTGATGGGACTAAAACTGATCTTCAGTCTCGTTGCTCTTCAGTCGAGCTGTGAATCCATTAAGAGCCCAGGACGTTTAATTTTCTCGACTCACTTCGTTTCTCTGCCTTTCCAGGAGCCGCTGACCTCAAATGGAAACAGCCCCAACTCCAACCCCAAGGAGAACTGAGACTTGTAAACCTGCCCCCGAAAAAACACAGAGTAATCCAGTGAAATGGAACAGAGACGCTACAGAGCACAAGAACAACTCTGTAACAGAAAGATCTGACCTCAGCAGAAGGGGGGATCGATTGAAACGCAGTGGCTCAGCATCAGGAACCAGTGCTGTACCTACTGAGCCACTCTGCCTCTAGAGGACGTCTACTTTTAAGAACTAAAACTTTTTTGTCCAGCGTAACCCTTTGTAATTTGGTGGGTATCACGGGGGGCTCTGCAGGGCTTACTGTTCCTCCCCTTCCTTACACACAACCAATCCGTCTGCATGTGAAGCTTGACCTGGCTGGATTGGCACTGCAGGGATTCAAATTCCTGTCCCTGCAGCAGTGGGTACCACTGTGCCACTCAAGCTCACATGAGAAGTTGTACACAAGTTCTGAGTGTTAGGTAAAAAAAAAGAAAGAAATCGATCATGAACTATATGAACTAACTCCCCTGTAGTAAAATAGAGTGCAACAACACACTAATTAGCTACATTCTGTACTATATAATTATATATAATTATGTACAGTATTTCATTTTATTTTTATTTTACTCTCAGGCACATGAAGAGAGACAAAACCAGAAAGGAGAATTTTTTTCACTTGGGATTTTTTACGCTTTAGCCTTAGGTTTTCTTACAAAGGTAACTTTTGTGTGAAACAAAAAAAAGTTGTTCTTTTGTGTACCTGCAGTTTCTTTTAGTTTTGCTCTTTCAAGGTATTTTTTTGTGGTCGTCCTCCCGTCACATTGCTTTCAAGCGTCTACTTCTCCTCAAAAAAATGTCTCGATGTGGCGTCGCTGTTCAGAGCAAGGTGAACCTTCTACATCAAAAACACCTTCATGTTTCTTTTATTCTACACAACAGTGTGTTAGTGTGTGTGTGTGTGTGTGTGTGTTTGTAATCTTACTGATTACATTGTTTTTCCCAATAGGCAATCATTTCTCTCCCTCCTCTGAACGTATGATGGTAGAAGGTAAGTCTTTTGTGGTGGATCTGAAGTTCCTGATGATGGACTCTGTGGTGGACAGAGCCACAGAGGCGATGACGAGATGTCAGAAGCCTTATGTTTACAGCTTCAGATGTATCTCATCCTTCAGGAGGCTCATCTGGGAGAAGTGACTTGTGCTTGAAGTGCTTTCACAGATGGTCGTGCCCTCGGGCGATCTCTGGTGACGCTACCTCTTGTTATCTTCTTCCTTCAGTAATGAAAGCAGGCATGAGCTCCCGGATGGCACGACCGTCCATGGTGTTGTCCGATCACCAGGAGATCACGAGTTTGAACTTGGGTGTTGCCATGTCCAAGCAAATCTTCTCTCTGTGTGGGATTATGGTAACTCTGAGCCCTTCTTTAATCTTCTTAAATGAAACATTTCTATCCTTAAAAAAACCCTTACTAAACAAAACTCTTGCCATTTATGTTAGATTTTAATACAATAATCACTTAATAATGGTTGCTAAGCTGTTGCTAATTGGTGAAGAAGCTGTTGATAGATATGGGGGGCCAATACTTTTGACTAAAGTACAACAGCAGTTAAGAATCCTTTCCTGTGCAGATATTTATTCATGTGGCTGGTTGGTTTGTAAAAGTTTGGTTGAAGTAGCTTGAAAGCTGTAGGAAAAAAAAGTGTTTACATTGTTGATTGTGTAAAATATAATAATAATAAGAAGATGAAGAAGAAGAAGAATAAAAAGAAGAATATGAAGAAAAGTATTTTTGGCTTTGATAACATGGACTGTGTTAGCCTAGCCGTTAAGGTACTGGACTATGGACCACAAGGTCCATGGATCAAATCCCACCTCCACCAAGATGCCACAGTTGGGTCCCTGAGCAAGGCCCTTAAACCACAACTGCTTGGATTGTAAGACTGTATGAATTTGTAAGTCGCTCTGGATAAGGCCGTCTGCTAAATGACATAAATATATTTAGTAAATAACATAAATTAATCTGTTAGGGTTCCTACCTTTTACCCCAGCGCGTTCGGCCGTCCTCGCCGGTGGCCATTACAGAGCTATCGGTGAGGGGGTCTATAACCAGTGTCCAATTTACGACCTGATTCCTAACATCTGCTTCTCCTGCTATTTGGGTGTGGGTTTTAGCGCTGTTTTTATTTTTAGGGGCACTTCGGTGAGGGTCTCCCATCACGTGCTCGTGCGCTCCTTGCACACCTGAGTTAAGGCTCCTCCGTCGTCGGCACCCAACAAGCCTCACTCCAGCCGGCTACCCGTCCTGAATCTGACGTGCCCCGACTTGGCTTACTCGCGCCTCACATGTGCCCAAGTTCACCCTCGCCCTCTGGTGTTTGGACTACCTCCGTGCCTTGCCACTTGGGAGACTTCCCAAATCGTGCTCTTTGCTCGCCTGCCCTGTTGGCGCTTCGGCGCCCTCTCACGATCAGTTTGCGCGTTGCTCCCAGTCAGGACGTAACACAGCAGTGCGCCATTTCATCCTTTTGGTTTTTTTGTGTTCAGGAGCCTTTCGCTCCGTTTTTAATCCCCTTTTTGTTCTTCTATTTAATTTTCACATTATTATTATATTTCGTGGGATTTTGTCTATCCTGCATCCTTGGGCCCTACCAATAACCACCACACCTCATAACCGAATCAGTTTTTGCTTAAATACAAACAATTAAAACGACTACAAATCCTACAAATTTGTCTGTTTCTTTACATGAAATGTTAGAAAGAAAAAAGGCAACATCTAGGCACTTCAACAATACAGGACCTTTTGAGTCGTCCCCCTGACAGTTACCCCATTCCACGAAAAAAGATCTTGTTAACAAGCTTGATGTGCGCCAACCAGCGACTGTCCCAAACGTGGCATCAACCGAGACCGAGCCGAACCGAGCCAAGCCAAAGCCCCGAATGCAGCTGCTGTGATTATGATTAACGTCTGGGCCTTATGGCAGGAACCCAGACTCTGTTGGCTTTGGGGAGAAGACATCAGCGCTACGTTCGCCTTCGATAGCGAGACTCTAGCACTCCATATTCATCACGACGACGTGAGGAACAAATAGGGCCCCGATCTTTAGGGAATCCGAAGAACAGAGCTACACAAGCTACAAAACAGCTTCGACGCAACGTTTCTGGAGAGAGTTCTGCAGCTTCGTGCGCTTTCTTCTTTTTGTAAATTATCTTTCTTTTCTCTTCCCGCATCCCTTGAAGCACTGGCGGCGGTTTGAAGATGCGCACTCTGTCACAGAAATCATGGCAAGCGCATCTTTCAAAATAGCGCCCCGCTGCTTGATCAAAGGCAGAAATGCCAATTTTAAGAGCGATACGTCGGAGGATCGCATGACGAAACTGTCAGAAAGTTGCAATAGCTTGCATCGGAATCTTAAAAGAAGGATTCGCTTGCTGTCTTTTCGCACTTTCTACGCCACCACGGTGTTAGCATTGTTATAAAAAATACGATGAGGGGGAAAAACCTTTACAATGAGGGATTTAAGGCACGCCAATCCCTTTAATGTGTTTAATAAATCGTTAAATAGAAGCGACAGAAAGCAGTTCTAGTCAGAGCCGTTTAGACGTCAGACTCTTTTCACAGCAACTTTTCTTTCACTCTAATCCCTTAGAAAATCAGGCTCCTCTGATAAGATGACCAAATCTGGTAATTCAGCAGCAGCAGCAGCAGCTTCGAACCCAGCGGTCAAGAAACTAATCATAGCCTCCTGCGAGAATAAAACTCATATCTAGTAATGACAAAAGCAAGGCGGAGCGCTAAAACGGAGCTAAGGCTCTTCTCAATTACGACGGGCTATAAATAAATCAGGCTGCACGCTGCGTTATAGCCCGTGTTTAACACGGAGTATATCGTTTTATTTCTTTTTTTTATTAATTGTTGTTCTAAGCCACACTAATTTACTTGATGACAAATCAAAACGATTTGCTTTATAAGGTATAATTAGAAGAAACCCAAACAAAAGCAACTACGCTGCATTTTAGCAAGTCGTCATAAGTACAAGCCAAAGTGTCCAGCAGAAGATTCAAACTTTTTTTTTTAAAAACAATTAACGGATGTAGGTTAAATAAATAATCCAATATGTGTTTTACTGTACAATATTTTAAGTATCTGTAGTTAATTGTTGCTGTAATGTAATACTTATTCTATTTCAAAAGATAAATCTCTACATTTCTTTCAATAGATTTTACTTTAACTTTCATGAATCCATTAATTGATTTATTTTGTTGATCTTTTTAGCGTTTTTTTATTGAGTTGTACATGACATTCTGAACATATAAACCTTTAAAAAGATTTAACATGTTCAGCATAATGCACTCTGCTTCCAAAAATAACTGCGTCCACTTTTATTTTTGTTATTCCGACACGAGGTTTATCCAGGATGCTGATTTCTGTTTCTTTGATGAAGTCCTAGAAAAACCTAAAATGCAGTGAGAGTCGATCATAACTCTAGTTTGGGTTAAAGTTCAGGATTTACTGCGTTACTGAATGTTACAGTGTCTAGTTATTAAAAGATTTACAGCTTTTATTTCTAAAATCCGAAGTATTTTGTATATTTTGGTTTCTTGTGTCTGAATATGTTTTGATTCTGGTGTTTGTGTGGTTAGATAAAGATCATAAGGTCTTTGGTCGGATTTTTTGCAGATGATTCTTGTTGTATTCTCAATGTCAAAATACATTGTGCTTAACAACAGAGTAAAGGCCTTTTCACACCAAGTACGATTTATATGCAAGACACAATGGATGCGTAGTGGGACCTTCACACAAAGTGCACTACTTTTTTGGTCTAAACACCCTAAAATCTCCCTGTCTGCTTTTTTTAAATTTAATTTCTCATCTCTTAATGTGTCCTGAATGTTTCACCGTGTCTTTTTCACGTTGCAAATAAATAAATAAAAAGCAGCATGAGTAAAGATAAGAACAGGATGCTATAGTTTGTGTTTTTTTGTGATCATGAAAATCACAGATTTTCTAATAATATCCATGTTTTTATAATCCCCGTTACTTTTCTTGTGCTCTGATTCGAGCAGTATGAGCTGTTTTGCCTGGCAACCAAGCTCTGATTGGTCACTGCTCACACTTAGCATAGAAATTAGAACAGGCTTCAGTTAAAGATTTTACGCAGCGTCACAGTCCGTAAGTTTTGCACTCAAATGTGAAGGATACACAATATACACATTTTTCAAAACTTTACAAGACTTAAGCAGGACAGTTTTTACTTTACAGTTTACCAGTTTTCCCAGTATGAAAGTCCCTTATCTGTCTTTTACAGTTCTGCAGTCATAATCGAACCATTGCATAAGGTACAGGTTTTAGCATAAGTCCTTCTGCTTTGTACATTCACGCTGGGCTATAAACACACAACATACACATTTTATGAGTCACTTTAGTGATAAGGTCATTGCTGTTTTCAAACATGACCTTACACGGTGTATCTGTGTGCAGAATCGCCTCTGTAAGCATAAACAAGCTTATTTAGTGTTTATCAGTATAAGCATGCTAATGAGGGCACGGGTTATTAAACAAGACATCATTAAAATGCTGCGTTAGATAAACAGATCACAGGTTTGTTCCTGAATCTAGGTCAAACAGGTCAGTACACAAGGGATTTCATAAAACTGTAAGGCTGAACAAAGAGGACTTAGGAGTTTCTGGCTAGATCTCTGACTAGGCCACATGCTGGACAAACTGATCAAGTGTTTGTGGTACAACCAGCAATTTGGAGCAGAAACACATTTTTTGAGAAGAAAACGTTTAGAACATTAGACACAGATGACATCAAAGTGTCTTGTGGTATCCGGCTCCAAGATGTTAGCTCAAGCTCAAGTTGCAGGGTCAAGCCTACACAGATCAGACTTTGTTTGGATGGATTAAAATATGGGGAATTTTGGGGCCAGTTGCCTTTGTTGCCTTCTGATTCTCATCTTTCTTACTATGCTGCCATAGCTAGTGCTGCTGGAGTTTCATGATGACATCAGTAATTGTAGGCTCTCTGCTCTTAATCAATAAGTAACTACATATTAAATTTTTTCTGAGATGTTCCTGTTTTAGTTTCAACCCCACACACTAAGACTTAGCATTACTCTACTGGTTTCCAACCTCAGAAACCAGTCCCACCATGCCCAGGCCCCATCAGAGAACAGTAGCTCCCTCCATCCTTCAGTATGGGACGATGTGCCTCTAAGGGCTTTCCTGCTGAGGAATCAATACCCCAAAGTAATTCTTTGTATTAGACAAAATAATACAGCTCTGCTTATTTATTATTTTATTTGTCTGTTATTGTTTATCTGTAACTATTACTACAAACTTTATAAATTAGTTTTATTCTTATATTTATCATCTAAAACACCTAAGCAGGTCGGTCTCTTTTTGAGTTTTCCTTCCTCCCTAGCTTTCTTTTTCATAGCGTATTCTGAGTTTTTCCTTGCCACTGTTGCCCTAGGCTTGCTCAAATTGGGATTGGCCTTATAAGATATAAAGTTGGAAAGCTGCTTTGAGACAATGCTCAGTTTTAAATAAGCGCTATAGAAATATATCTGACTTGACTTGACTTTAAGTCTATGTTCCTTAAACCATTCCTGAAATATTTTGCAGTGACACAGGGCATTATCCTGCTGAAAGAACACGCCGACGTTACAAAATACAGCTACCCTAAAGGGGTGCACTTCTTCTGCAACAATGTTTAGGTAGGTAAAGTAACATCTACATGAATGGCAAGACCTAAGGTTGCCCAGAGCGTCGTACTTTTAATTTTATAGTGGTTTAAAGAGGTTTAACGTTATGGCTGATTGATGTTTCGTTAAATATAAACAATACAGATTGTATTTCTCAAAGTTTTAAAACTGAGTTCATATCTTTAGCCAGAGCCTGTTTGATTTATCGCTTTTATAAAATAGATCCGTTTTTATATAATACTATAAGATGGATCAGGAACTGATGGACTCATCTATTATGGATCCATTGAAATGATATCTCACATACTTTTAATGGAGCTTAACCCATGATGGACGGATTTAATAAGCGTCTCCACACCTCATCTCTTTTTGTCAGAACAGAAAAGTTTGCAAAACTCAACCTGACATGAATCTATGGCAGTGATATAGTATTTATTCGCATTGACGTTGTGACCAATCAATACTGCAAATCCACAAGCAGAGGTGGGAGTTAAAGTTTCTGGGTTCCAACTCGTTTGATGTGCTTAGAGACTTTTTGTGGAATTTATTTTATTTACTTAATTATTTGCACCAAGTTGTAAATGGAGTTTGTAAACGTATGTACCTGTCCTATTGTAAGCGGTACTCCTTAGTTTGTGCCCCCACTACCTGTGCATTCTCTCTCACCCTATAGCTACTGCATATACATCTCTAGTTCACCTGTCACATCTTCTGTTTGTTCCATCAGGTCCATCATAAAATCCTCTTAAGAGTTACGGCTTTAACATATGTAGGGTCGTAACGGTAAATTACTGTATTTTCTGTATTTATTAGGATAAAAATGCACACATTTCAGAACTGTCAAGTGTTTGGCATGTTCAAATTTGGCACTCAAACTGGCAAGAACTCTACACGTTGGTCTAAAATCTATGAATACTCCAAAGTGAACGCTGTCGAAAGCTCGGCTTTCTCTGGACAATATAATTGAAGCCAGTTTGACTGTGGAAGAATGTCCAAAACAGAGCACTCCTTGCCCTTATTTGAACTTCAAGTGGGGGCTGCACTTTGAGGTTTTCTTTGGGTCATTATCCTGCTGCAGTATGAAACATTCTCCATTAAAAACAGTAAAGCTCTTTATTGGTGCTCTCAAATTGTTGGTCCCCGCTTCAGAACTCCTAAAATGGATACACATTCCCAATATTGACAATGACAATATTTGACCAGGGCAGCACGGTGGCTCGTTGGGTGGCACAGCTGCCTCACAGCAAGAAGGTCCAGGGTTCAGTCCCAGCGTGAAACAGCCTGGGTCCTTTCTGGGTTTGCGTGGGTTTACTCCGGATACTCGGGTTTTGTTTCACAGTCCAAAGACATGCGCGTTAGGTTATTTGCTGTCTCTAAAGTGACCCATACTGTGTAACTGCGTGTGTGGCCTATGATGTATTGGCGCCCAATCTAGGGTTGTCCCTGCCTTTGCACCCAGAGTTACCGGGTGGGCACTGGCTGGCCCGCGGCTCCATGTGGATTAAACAGAAGATAATGGATGGAATAGTTGACCAACTCTACAAAAACAACTGCATTTACCAGTAGAATAAATAGGGGTAAAAGATTTACTAGTGATAGAAGAAATATAAAGTATTCTGACTCATCACATTTTAATGATAGAACAATTCTATCATGATTTGCATGATCTTTCTCTTTCAGGATGGTAATTCTACAGAACCACAGGGTACTGAAGGTTCGGTGAATAGGCTGATTAGTATGAAATTATGTAAATCTGCAGCTCCGCTTTCACAGTCAACAAATCTCAACCCAGCTGATTTGGGATTTATAGATGTAGATTACGCCTTTGTTTTTTTAACCAGTTTATAGCAGGACTGGGTGATGTGATGATTTTAGACTGTGAATACCATCTCATCCAGGTGGTACTCTATTCACTAGTCCTGCATGCATTTTACCATAGCAAGCGCATAATTCAACCAATAATATATAAGATCATTAGAATTAGTTAATGTATTCAGCAAAAAAAACACAGGCTGTGTCATCCGCCACAATAATAATGGTTGAAATTAAAAATATATATATATATTTTTTTTAGCTTTTTCCGCCCTCCGGTGGAGAGCTAACGGTATTGTTCTGTACATTACATTTTTTTCCAGATTCACTTTAATTTAATTGTATAATAAATAAATTTTATTTTTAAATCAAAATTAATTTTTATTTCTTCCTCCTTCCTTGTATTGATTCAACATAGTCCTAGAGAAATTGAAAAGTGCTGAAAAATAAAGATTTATTTTTATTTTTTTTCCTCCCTCCTC
>JAUZSU010159531.1:0-13926 GCA_034780255.1 Parotocinclus maculicauda
TTTCAGAACTCTCAAAAAAACTTTTTTCACATGGTCATAATGGGGTATTTTGTGTAGAATTTTGAGGAAAGAGATTACAAGGTAACAAAACGTGGAAAAAGTGAAGTGCTGTGAATACTTTCCGGATGCACTGTATGTTACAATACTTGACTTTAATACAATACTCAATAGCCTAAGGCTAGTTCTAAGATTTAAGTTCTAGTCTCAGATTAATCATGGACTATATTCATAGCCCGACAAAAATGGAATAAGCAGATACGTGACATAAATAAATACATAGTCAGTGGGGTGTTGCCAGGATTGAAGGTTGCCTAAACTTTTTTTTTTTTTATATAATTTTTAAACCCTTTTGGGTTCAACAGTCTTCACAGTGTAGAGCTCACATAAAACAGAACTCTTCAGACAAAACAATATCGAACAGTACAAAAGTTTTGCAAAGCTTCATCTTCAGAGTGACACCAAAGTCAAGACCCCATAACAAATGACAGTGACATTAAATGCAGTAACTGTTGTTTTTTTTTTTTTTTAAACAGAATTCAAGTTAGAGCTACTTTTTGCGTGGGAGAGGGCATACCTTACAGACAAAAGTATGAACACAATGCACATTTTCAGGATTGTATCTACAGGATAGGCAAGTAAGACAGTTGCCTGGAGCTCTGAGCACTGATTAGGGCCTGAAGGCTGATCTGTACAGCAATGTGGCATATGTGGTAATATGAGGAAATCTTCCTAAAACTTATGACAGGCAACTGTCTCAGCAACATCCCAGGGAACTTGTATAAGGGATATATATTTCACCTCATTGCATAGCGAGGAGAGCATTGAAGGCAGGCAAAGATTTCTCCATGGTTGGAAAATTTATAGCAGACAGAAACCTATAACCAGTAATTAGTAATCATGTCCGTGCCAACAACGTGTTTGGAGGGAGCGCCTAAAGAAATCTTTCTTTGATCTAACCACAACTGTAAGCACCTGGAGTTTTACTGCTGCTTACCTTTAATTGGAACCAGATTTTATGATAATATAAGACAAAAGCAACTTTTTGCCAACAAACACTCAAGTTTATATGATGTAAAAAAATGATTATGCAAAAAAGAACCTAATCCCCAAGGTGTTCTAAACTAAGTACTAAGTAAAATAACATTTTAATTATAATAATAGCTTTCTGAAGGTTTTTTCCAATTATTAATTTAATTAAACATATTTTTTCATGCAAGTGTGACATTTTATTGCCATTGTTCCCCAAGGATAATAATTATGAAGCTGGCTATAGAAAAATCAAGTATCAATGCAAGCATAACTTTTGATATCCAATAAACCTATATTTAATTTCTATTACATCACATGTAATTACAAACCAAAATATTACTGATATTTACATGACAGTAGATTTTCAGAGAGTGTTAATATGTTAATCTAAAAAGTTTTGTCTCTTTAGGTAGAAAACAAAAAACGATCATGCATTAAAACAAACAAACTATTATTTAGACTGGTGTTCCTACAATTTCTAAAACTGTATATTCACATTGTGCAATATGACTACAATGAAGACTTTCTTTTTATTTAAGTGTACAAGGGTTTTTGTGTTTTAATGAACATTTTAGTGATCTTGTAGTATTTCTTGTAGATATGTCTTTTGTTGACAGAACTTTACTTTTAAAAACATGAACGTCCGCACAATACTATGCATAATACTATCAGTTCTTTAAACTTGGGCAGAAAAACAGAGTCAATGCTAAAAATAAACCATTATTTTCAAATGGAATGTTTAAAATATTTTTAAAATATTTTTAAAAAAGCAGAATGTATGGCTACAGTTAAAAGAATATGAGAGTATGTGAAAATAGCCACTTGAGAGCAGATGAGAGAGAAAGAGCAAGGGGGGACAGAGGTGGAAAGAAACTTCTCCAGCTTTAATTAGGAGAAAGGACAGTGTAATGAAAAGAAGATAAGATGTCTGTGCTTGAGCTCAGCGGGCCGTTTCATTAGGAAGCTGAACGGGAGACAGGAGAGCTTTTGGCTGAAAAAATACTCTATCATTTGAAACAGTGGAGGATAATTGTAAAGAGCGTGAGAAGGAAAGGAAGAATAAAGCGACAGCAGCTAGGTGATGTGAGCAAAGATGAGACTTTGCCATGTTGAGTGTAAGGGATTGACATCAAGTACACCATTAGCACCTCAGCTCACCTTCAACCCCTTTTGAATGCTGACCTAAAAATGCTTTCAATAAAAACAGGACATATGCACATATGACGTGCAAAACCACAAATTCACACTGAATCCGCTTTGTTTAAAAAAAATAATTAAAAAAAAGTACAACTTCGAGTAGACATTCTAATTACTCTTGCCATTCCATAGCAAACTGGTTCTGAATGAGTTCAGTATGATGATTCTGTGTTGTTGTAGCTTTTAATAAGCACTTCTGGAAGATTTACATTTAAACAGTTTAATTTTTAAATGCAAATAAAATAAACACTAGGCATAAAGACACAGCAAACATGCAGGGAACAAAATAAACAATAACTTAGGTACTGCTTGCAAAGCTGAGTATTCAGACTTCTGAGGAAGGTATAGGGACACTGTTCTGACTGGTGTGGGAACCTCATTCCACCAATAATTTACTTGGGTAGAGCCATTTTCCAGCCTGCAACCATCAGACCGGTCAGAACATGCACAGACACACAAACACACACCTCTAATCTCCCTTAATTGCTGCCACTAATGTCTCTCCATGTGGTGACCACTAGGCTTAGGAGACCACTGAAATCTATAGAAATTACAAAGCACCTAAGTGTGCACGCTTAAGAAAAGAAAAATAAATAAACGAATCAAAACAAATGAACAAAAACAACAACAAAAAATACAATATTTACATAGGTAACGATTTACATGTACAGTGTTTACCAGAAGCTTATATAGACCAATGTATAGTTGAGCTGGACAAAAACTTACTCAATAGCCCAGTCGTAACAGAGCTGGGATCTGATCTCACCTTTTGATTAAAGGACTAGGCTCTAACCACTGAGCCAGTCCATTACCAACTTGAAAGAAACATAAGGGTAAGTTTGCACCAGTATTTAGTCAATGCGTGTTTGTTTGAGGTAAGTATGAAGAAAATGTCAATGACTTTGACATCATAAGTGTTATTTTATAAAAGTGATGGCAGAAATCCAAAGACATAAAAACCTGCCTACATGTCCTCTTTCTATAAATATATATAGCTTATGCATGAGTGTAGGTGGTAAAACCTCCTTCAGAACTATGTGTGTGTCCAAAATGCGTACACCTATTTCCTCCACAAGCCTTATTCGATTTGGTGAGCCCTTCCTTTCTCCTTCTGCATTCCCGTGGTCCTGAGAAACCATACAAACTGTATTAATAGGCTCATACATCTAAACCTTCAAAACACCACCCCTCCTTCTAGCCCTCAAACCTCATTTAGGAATTTCAAAGTGCATACTCAACAGGACTCGGGACATTATCAAGAGCAATTGGGGAACATTTTCATTTAAAAGTTTCTTGCCTGGGGAGAGATTAGATGCTTAGATTTTTTTTCATCTACGACAATAAAAGAGGGTGATTATTTATCAGGTGGTTGTGGGTTGCACTAAAATACTGTAAATGCAGTGAACTTTTAGGCAAATGTAAAATATAAATTTATTACTTAAGTGACACAATCTCACATAAATGAAGCCAGTGGGTTCTGGAAGAGTCAGCCATATATTGCCAGTGACTGCACTCGAATAGGTTAACAACACGTGTGGGGGAGAAGCTGTAGTAGTTACAGTAGCACTTAGGGTCCTGATTGAAAAGGTCACTGTCCAGCTTTTGTGAAGGCTGTCAACTGAAGGTTTGTAGTGCATCATCCACCAGGTTTTTTAGTTTCGACTTTATAAATCAACAAATGAGATAATCATTTGATGGGAGAAATCCCTCTCTTATTGGCCTGAGACGAAAAAGACAGTGACTGCACACTAATGGCTCCACAGTCAAGTGTCTGGACTACTAATCAGAAGGATGCCCAAGCTTTTAAGCAAACTCAACTCACTGTTTTAAGTTGCTTTGCATAAGGATTGTACTTATACATTATACGTACAATATACGTTAATGCTTAAAAAAAACCCATAATTGATTAATTAAAAAAAAACATTAAACATGATCTGAATGTTTGCTTACCGGAGGCCTGTGTTCTAGGGGTGCAGCAGCAGGTGGGTGTGGTTGACTTGCCAGCAGAGGAGCCAGGCTGGCCGGGGCAACACCGTTCTGCTCGGCATGGTCTAGCTCACCAAGCTGTTGAGTAATTGAATCCATCTCTTCCTGCAGTTTTTCAGTTTGAACACTGATTTCTGCAATTTTCTCTGCGGCCTGCGCTGTCAAGAAGGCTTCCTTTAGATCCACCAAATGGAGCACACGCCACTCCTCCAGACGCACCAGCTTGTGCAACTCGTCAAACTGCTGGTTGACGTAGCGCTCCAGTTCTTCAGGACTCATCTGGATAAGAGAAAATATAATGGGAGTGCAGAAATGGGCTTGGATAGGGGAAAAAGATTACAAAGAGAGTGTGATAGAGGAATATGGAGGCTTATAACAGGTCTGTCTACTCTTTCAGGCCTACCAAAAAGATCAATTTTGAAACTTTGAATAAAGCATGGGGTATGTGGACATGATGAAGAGCAGATGACTAATGTTCAGGGAACAGAAGAACAGATTGGAAGCAGAAAATAATTAATAGATGATATGAGGGCAGACCCAGCAGCTAAGAGACAGATTAGGTCCCAAACTCATTTTTCTAATAGACGTTTTTCACATTCTATGTGAGAATAGGGACCATCAACTTAAATCATCTGTTCAGACTTCAGCACAACATAACTTCTACATCATTTTCCTATTTCTCCACCAGGACCTGTTTATTGTTAATTAGAAACCATATATCCATGACCAACACACCACAAAATGAACATACTGACTCCCAATGTTCCCATATCTGTCTTTGTCTCTCACCTCTATTACCTGTCTTTCTCTCTCACTCTAATTCCAGAATAGCCTTGAGGCAAAAGAAAGTCAGACTGTCAGTTACACTTCCCTCAGCCCTGTCTGGAATAAATACAAGCATTGTACAGCTCTGCATAGGTCAGACCAACTCCCAGCGCAGTGCAGCAATGAAGGTTGCAGCATGATCCGCCAACAATCAGCAGGAAATTGAGAAAAAGAGATCCTCTGACCTTCAGGACTGGCCCTCCTGCATGGCAACATCAAATGATAAATCAGTCCCTCAGCTCAAAGCCCACTGCAGAGACAGGCAGGAAGAATACTGAATATCTATTCTGACCAGCTTTCCTGACCCTGACCAGGAACTATAACATCATGTAAGAACATCAAATAACCTATTCTCAGTTTGTCTAATTGTGCAACAATTATGTCAAGTGTTCACCTAATATATTCGATGTGGCATATGTAACAATAGCCACAACAAACCAGCATTAAATTGACCCACATGTTCATAACAATGATACTTATGGGTGTATTATAGATGGTTGAATTTGCTAGAAATACAAGAGCTATTCTGGTTTGTTAGTACAGAGCTTGGTTAAGCAATTTGTTGATTATCACTTGTAATCAACACACACACTAAGCTGTGATGGTGCAGTGATTAGTATATGCCTCAAGTTTGCATCAACAGTTTTTTGTGCCAATGTCACCACTGGCTCTTTCAGAGATCTGGACCAGAATTTTCCAGAAGTTGTTTCAGGATTTAGTTAGAAGCAGTATACAAATATTAAGCAGAATTAAATTGCTGCTCTTTCATGGAAATACTATTTTATACAACAAAATGCATACAGTATTTATGTGGTAACAGGTAAATGGCTCCTCAGTACAGCTTACTATATGAATTATCTTTGGAAAAGAATTCTAAAACTGTGATAGCTACCCAGTTGAACTGATGGCAAGTGGTTACTTTGCCACATATTACATTTGACATTTGCTTACTGGTAAATGTGACATTTGCTCTTCGAACCATCATTAAAAAAACCCAGTTCTGGATCTGTATTTGGGACATTTTTGCAACTGTATAAACAATGTCTAGGAGTAACGTTTAGGTGGGCTCAGAGGCACTTACACAGGGTAATAATCAGCTCTGAAGCATGCCATTCTTTCACTACAGGGAGCAGAAAAAGGGACTGGAGATTCAATACAAGGACACTCGGAAAAGGCCAGGGAGAGAGAACAAATATTTATGTGTGTGTTTTGAGAGGTGGAGAAGGGCTTCTGTCCGTGAGGAGGAGTATTACTTTGGAACCATGACACTGACCAGCCAAGCCAAACTCTCCCTCTCTTTTGTCTTCCCCCTGTACCTGTCATGTATTTGAGTCTAGCCCTGAGCCAGCTGAAGGGCAGGCTGTTATTTGCACTTCCCCTCTCTCTGCTGACTTGAAACCATTATGTGTCCTTTGACCAAGGACAGCATCTGTCAAGTCACCATGACTTCTTGTGCACCAAAATAAGCCGTGTATTATACTAGTAGTGCAGTGGTTCACTTATTACATCCATTTACATAAAAATAACTCACAAAGAAGTTGTGATAACTTCTAATATTTCTATAATCTACAATCTGTAATCTATATCTAGCTATATAATATAATCTGTGTTTATCAAGGTGATATACTATATGTAAGTGATTACAGTATAAGAATAAAAAGGTTAAGTTTATTAGGGGAAAACTGTACAACTGAAAGGATGCTCAAGTACCCTTTTATGTTGTCTCTAGCCTGGATACAAGATACATATAACGTTAGGCATTGGAGGTGAAACAGATTCTGTATGGTATCCTGTGGCACACTTGCAATACGGTTCCAGTCTATAGCAGTCCATGTTTCTCATTCATAACACCACTGCAAAATGTGATGGTAGCTGGCTGTCAATTGCATGGCATGTAATGGGCTCAGTGACAATGACTGCTGCTCCTACTGCTAAGCACCCATAAATTGTTTGGGCAGAGAGTGTGTAGTGAAGGTGCCACCAGCTTTTGCAAGGTCAGGTTTGCAGTGGCTCTAGTGAATAACTGGAGAACATGTTGAGACTTGCATTAGTAGGCAGGGATTGATGTAGCAGGAGCGGAGGATGATCCCTCCACCAGGCCTTCCTCCATCAGATATGGCCAATCGTGTCTGCACGCGATTCCCGACCAGGACACAGCAATTTAAACCCTCCAGAAGCTATGGTTGTATTCAAACCAGGATACTGTCACTGGGTACACCTGAGTTTTAATTAGCTACACAATGAACATATCATACTACATAATGACTATATTAATGAAAACAGAGCCAACACCTCAAACCCAGCACCAACAGTGGAGCTGCAGATATGATAGCTCTGAGGAAAAAAACATGCTCCAAGAGATCCCTCATCTAAGCAAATGCACACAGGCAGTCTGGAAGAAGACAATAAGGCCAGCTAGATAACAGGCTCAGATAGTTCTGCTGGTATGTTTCACTACAATCATTTAGGCAGCCTTCCATCTAGCGAGAGGAGACGTCTTAATCCAATTCAGGCATGTTTCATAGTGCAGTAGTGTAAGGTTTGAGGTACTGTATATCTGATTCAAACGCTAGCATAGCAGCAGAGGCAAATTCCACACAAGACATTTTATCTCACAGCTTTACTGGTTAATCAGTGTGAAATAGAGTGTCTGGATTCTGGCCATTAGAAGCACCTAATAGACCATCTGAAGGTCTCAGAAACCCATTTGGATGTTTACGGCAGCATTTACCAGGCTTAAAAGATATAATGTGTTCAGATGAGTTCGGAGTCAGGAATGACAGAGGTAGCAGCAGAAACAGCTTCTACAACAATAGATCTACAGCAATAGTGCATGTAGGACCTCTTCAAGGAGAGAATGTGTGTCTACGACAAGCTGTCAATACCAGAAACACATCAGTGGCACATTAAATAGCAAATGGATTTGAACTAACCATCACCCCATCCAGAGTGATGGGCCATTATCCAAACAAGCTCTTTTTTCCACAGGGATTTCACTTTTTCTCTCCCTTTTTCTCTCCCTATTATTGGCATTTCTCTGTGCCTGCAATCAGACTGTGGAAATTACATGGCAACTCAAAAAAAGAAACAAGGTTGAAAAACCTTTCTGTTCACCATGCTCTTTTCACTGCTGTAAGAATAAGTACACCTAAAACAATAGTCATGAAGTAATGCCACTGAAAGAAAGCCGCAGGTAACGATACACAAGGCAACTAAAAAAAAGCATTGCAGTGAGAAAGACTGTGTAAAAGTAAGAGACAGAATGGAGACTACGATACGCCAGCACTGATTTTTACACAACATGGCTTAAAATTTTCATATCAACACAGATTTTATGGTTGAAGAATAAAATGGCTGGCAGATTTAAAATGCAGAGGAGCATGTGCCCTTATTGCATTAATGAATCTGTGGCCAAAACTAACCACACACAAAAAGAGAGAGTCTAAAATAGACTGGTTACACATGCAGAACATCTGCTGCCTTTAAGTGAGCACATTCTAGTAGTTATTCTTTAAACATAAAATTTATCCTGCCCCTGAATGAGAAGTGTGGCAGATGAGTGTTACGTTGTGATAGCCTGCTGTTCATCTAAACTAAAGGAATGGGGCTAGTAACAGCTATGCACTATTATCTATAGACCCGTATTGAATTTTCTACTCTTTCTACTCACCAGGGCAGCGTGAGCACTGAACAGTTCATACAGATAGAGCTACAGTAAGTGAAGTGCAAAGAGTATAAAATTATCAGAGGTTGAGCTCTTAATACTTTATACAAATAGCTTGGGTTCCGAACACTAACAAGGGTCAACTTGTGTCGGCTAAATATAACAGAGATTTGAGATTTCTGATCACTCTATATAAACAGAGTTCGGTTCTGGCTGATTTACCGTATATAAACTGAGATCAGATTCTGAATAATTTATATTAACAGAGGCTGTGTTCAGGATGCTCATATAAACAGTGGTCAGGTTCTTGGTGCTTTAATTATGGAAGGTCATGTTCTAGATTCTTACATAAACAGAGACAGTGATCAAGTTCTCGGCATTTCAAATTATGAAAAGTTATGTTAAAGGATCCTATATATTAACAGTGGTTCTACAATATCGCTTGTGGTTCAAAAGTTATCAACACAGAAAGTTCACACCTTTTGTTGTTTGTCACAGGTAAGTGAAGAAGGAATTGATGATTCTGATGAAGGTAGCGGCCATATCATAGCCGCAGACTTTAACAACAGACACCCAGAAAGACCCACGAATTTCACACAGAACTGTTGCATCCCTCATAGCCTTGCAAAGACTGCTACAGACGACTCACCCTGTGCCCCGTGATTTGTGATCCACCCCGTATTATGACAGGTCTAGTTCTAGGTTCTTATATAAATATAGACCAGAAACTTTACATCAATAGATAACACTCCGGTTGTATATCGCATATACTTATTCTTTATACAAAGAGATTATTTGGTCTGGAAGCTTTATATAAACCAGCTGGCTTTAAATTGTTCTAGGATTTGCACATTTTAAGTATTCCACAGACAGATACACTCCATTAGACTAACCTGGGCAGAACAGAACCAGATTTACATACACACTAAGCCACTTACTCATATGTTGTGTGCATTTGTTTGATCACATCTGACTGACAGAGAAGAAGAGAGGAAAGCTGAGGTACAGGAGAAAGTGATAAGAACAAATAGGAAAAAGTAAACGGTGAAAGATCAAAATGGTCCCAGATCTCAGAGGGCCATACCTGATATTTCAGCATATTAATATTCAAGAGAGCCTCAGGCAAGCAAACTCATTAACAATATTACCTTAACACAGGGTGTGCGAATTAAACTCTGACACTGTATAAGTGTTTTGTAGGTCAGTCATTTGCACGTGCCAAATTCCAACATTTAAAAAAAAAATCATTAGAGGCAACTTACAAACGATGGCTACCTCCTGCGATATTAAGTGCATTTCCACTCTCCAGATTCCAGAACCTGTCAAGGAACTAAAGGGTTTTAACTGCATATTTTAGGGTTTTACCTGAATTTAGACCTTTTTTTTTTTTAATGAGATGTGTTGTTTTTAACATATATCAATTTTGTTGAGTGCTATTTGACCCACTGCTAGTTAAAAAAAAAAAAAAAAAATACAATAAAACCCTCCCTGCTACAAAGTGAGAACAGAACTTTGCAAATGTGAAACCTAACCATTACATAATCATTCAAGACTAGGAGTCCAAGAGAAAATTACTAGCCATGATCTTTGGGTGTGAGGAACAGCAATGAAAAGAGCCATCTCAGGATTATAGCAATCCAATCTCAATCTCTTTTAACTCGAGTACTCTGTACTCTATAGGGCAATTAGCATCTACTTCAAATGGTGTCCAGCTGGGCTTGGGGTGATTATCAATATTATCACATATGGCAAAAAATAAATAGTCCGTGCTATTAATCTTTTCCTTAACAATTTTTGCACCCTTTTCCACATGAATTAAAAATAAGTTTAAAATTCAGTATTAATAATACATTTTTAAAATTAATTTGTTAAACACTTTGATCTAACATGTCACAAACCAAAGCTGTTTCTCTGGACTCAGTTTACTGGAAACACTTTAGCGTGTGTTAATATGAGAGAGATGATAAATTCTGCAAGAATAGGTGAGATATTAGAGGTGAGAGCTCATGAATAACTGAACATGAGTGTTTAATTAAACAACATACACCTCTTAAATATTGTATAGGTCAATCAGAGCACAGAAGCTAAACGTGGGTATAAAACAAAGAAGTGTTCTAAAACAAGCAAGCATCGCGTTTCTAAAAATGTTTCTCAAGTGTACTACCGATATCGCACGTAATATGCAAATCAGAAACCTTTTTTTTGCAATTCTTTGATCGCAACAGTACAATAATCCTCCTGGAGTAGCTTGGTGGACTAAAACCTTTCTGAATCGGTTAATGCACTTCTAAGCTGTATTCTATGTGGATCATCCTTATCTGGATACGATCCTGAACTGACCCACTCTAAACAGAGTTTAACACTCTGTGGCAGTCTTGCCTAAGGCTAAAATACAAATGATAAGAGCAGAATAATATGCCAGTCATCCTGGATTACTCACGTCTGGACTGGTCCACTTAGTCTTGATCTTTTCTGACATTTCTTGTGTGCATGCTAGCAGGTCGATGCCCTCTTTACTCTGAGAAAGACAGATGAGTGAATGTAAAGAGAGATAAGACAGAGTATATAAACAAATGATCCTAAACTTTGAAACACTTATAGAATTTTAACAGTTACAATTAATTATGTGTATAAGACTTATCAGGGAGAGATACACAGTCCACCTCACTGAATAGCTGCTGCAAAAGTCTTAGGGATTCTAGATTTTTATATTCTGCTCATTCTTTAATTACGTTTTAGTGGTCACTGCACTTTGTAGTTCTACAATTGCAGACTGTAGTCCTTTGTTGATTGCTTTGTTCTCTAACGGTCAGGATCCCCACATGACCTAGACACAGCAGTGCTGCTAAAGTTTTAAAACACAGCTGGATTAAAACGTCCAGCCACTAGCATCCTGCAGGCAGTATCCTGTGAGTACTGATAAAGGATTAGAGAATGAACACAAACTATACATTCAAGGACTCTGAGAATTCTGTTGCATAAAGAGCAACAGTGCAAGTCCAAGCTAAAAGGCATTGAATCAAGAACTGTCATTCATCACTTGGTGATATAACCACATATCCAAGGGATTACTTTTTTTTTTACTTTGTCAAGCACTACAATATGGAGTTATATAAACCATACTCTGGTTTTAGTCATTTTACAGACCATGTTAGAGACAGAGTTAGGACTGGGGTAACGTACAGGTACAAACTTAAACAAAAGTTGTGGCATTTTGGTACTTTAAGATAAGACTGTATATAGCATAGAACATCATTAAATACATGTTGCACAAAAGGACTGTGGTATTTGAAAAACTAATCTGAACAGCAGAGTATCTAGGAGGACTCATCTTACTTAATAATAGTGTGGCACAGTTCTTTATCCTTGAAAGTATACTGCCATTTTCTAAAGAGGGATCTTCTATGTCTTGGGCGTTAGTGTCTGTGATTAAATTAGGGGGAATTTAGGTGCTACTACAAAGGGAACATTCACAATCAGACCTTCTCAGGTGTCTAGCACTAATCTAGCGCTTGGTGTGAAGAAAAGGGTTCCCTTTGCCTGAGGTAAGTGAATGTGAGGCAGAATATATATTCTGTTGTGAGGTTTCACACAGACCCAGTTAAAATGAGTGGACCCTTTACCACCTATCATTACAGGTGGTACAGCAAAAACTGAGTAACATATAAATAAATTGTTAATTTAATTAGGCAGTACAAATTTGTATACTAAGCATGCTATATTTACAGAATAAACACAAGAACACAGTGTTAAAACACGTAACACATTTACAATACGGTTAAATTTTAGTTAAGTTTGATTAAAATGCAAGACTAAAGCAGGCATTGAATACCACACTTGTCTTGGGTTTTCATTTATTGCTGCTATGCTAAAAATTGTGTAAATTTAAGTCTTGATAAACCATTCTTTAAAAATAATGTGACTTTCAGTATCTGTACAGAAGGGTGGTTAAATTGGGTACAAACTAAATGAACAAAGCAACCGCGCACGTGTATATTCAGTAAATGTTAATTCAGCATTACTGCGGTGTGTATAGGGACGGTTATCCACAATTTTATTTAAATCAAATTCTATTAACTCGCTGCATTTGAAATGCGTAGTTGCAATTGCAGTTTCTATGAGTGTGCAAGTCAAATTCATTCAAATTGCTCTCATGTGCTGTCTACAACCTATAGTAATTTAAATTTATTCAACAGCACACAAAAGCAATTTGAATGAATTTCAAATTCATTTTCAGTAACAGGTCTGAATCTTCCATAATAAAAATAAATAAATAAATAAATAAATAAAATGTGTTTGCTATAGCCTTCTCATGAGCCTTCTCATGTTCACCTCCAACTCTGCCTGAATTTAAAATCCGTATGAATTTACATTTTCACTGTCAATGCCCTGTCAGTCAAACACTGTGGATGCAACTTCAGGAGATAACTTTGATATAATGGATAATAATTTTTGGATACACTCAACTTTTACATTGTAAATAGGAAACTGTGACACAAGCTCTGGGAATGAAGAATGAACCGTATCTTTAAAAAATCTTATCTTATTTGTTTCCTCTGTTAGGGACAAACAGAAATGTGGAAAAATGTGGTATGATGAGTTTATTTTTCATTTATATGTTGAGTTATGTAATTTAGTGTTTTAATACAATTTTAAATAAATGCTGGTAAATGTTTGCTGTCATGATACTGACAATTTCAACTTCAATACAATACAGTTTGGAAATATTGAAATTCAATACCATATTTAATACCAAAGACAGATGATGTGCTTATTTTACTTTTAAAGCTACTTTTAGACTGAAAAACCAGTCTCACTTTTATTTGATGATTTTGTTACATTTTTCTAATCAGAATAATTATAGATGCAGTATGTAGGTATTGCTTTCAGTATTTCAAAGTGAATGAGACGAGTTCTGAGCAGAAGCAGAAGAGAAGCTAAAATTATGAAGACACAAAGACATTTCCAAAATATAAAAAGCTTCGGTATATTTCACATATATAAATTATAAAGGTACTTTTTGCATACATATTTACCAAATAACTTGATCCAAGTCCATACTTGACAAATAATTTTTTACAATTTCTTATGAAAATAAATAATTTACCACAAAGTGTTAAACCACAATTTAAAACAATCTACAGTGCATGCGCTTCACTTTTTCCACATTTTGTTACATTACAGCCTTATTCCAAATTGTATTAAATTAATCTCTTTCCTCAAAA
>JAUZSU010159542.1:0-13926 GCA_034780255.1 Parotocinclus maculicauda
TAAGGACCTTGCTCAGGGACCCAACTGTAGCAGTGTTGGCAAAAGTGGGATTTGAACCCAGAACCCTCAGGTCCAGCGCCTTAACCGCTAGGCTATCGCAGTCCAGTTATGGAGCTCTAGTTATGAAGCGACTTTATCGTTGCTTGTTCCTGGGGTTTACTTACATCAGGGTTTCAGCTCTATGGATACCTCTCTTTCAGTTGTTATCACATTTAAAGTGTTTTTGCTCTGAGAACTAGAATAACTCCAATAGCAGCTCCGCTAGTCCAACATATTTTGTGTTCCATCACTTGATTGGGAGCTTTTAATGCTTCATTAAAACTAGGCTTGCTCAATTTGGGATTGGCCTTTTAAGATAATATAATATTATAAAGCTGCTTTGAGACAATGGTCAATTATAAAAAGCGCTATAGAAATACAATTGAATTTGACATTGACAAGGCATCTCAGTAGGCATCATATTAAAGTATGGAAGAATTCAGACAGTCTTCCTGTCAGGAGAGTGCATTCTATGTCATAAAATGCTGTCTATGTAGGCAGCTCACTAGGTTTTCAGACAGACCCGTTGTGGAATGGCAAACATCCATGAGGTGAAGACTGCGACTTTACAGGATTACAGGAGTGAGAACTGAATTTAGTGATGTACAAGCATGCATGAGCCTGTCCTTCATGTTCTCCTCCCTGCTAATGAAGGTACAGGGGAAAGGAAGACGAGTAAACACCTGAGCAGCACGACAGCGCTCCTCCCAGCGCTGCCTCTCGACCTGAGTTTGCTCGACTGTGAGCTTCAGGCTCGAGAGCTTGGTCATAAGCGACTGGTAACACACATGGAGAGAGTAAGAAATAGAGAGCTGAAGAGAAAGAGAGAGAGATGCAGAGAGAGGAAGAGTAAGACAGCCACATGGAGAAAGAGAGTGTGAATAGCAAAGTCAGAGATCAAACAGTTGGCCAAAAATACAAGGGCACCCCTGAGAATGAGTAGATTGTTGTTAACGATCCTTACATTAATGTCATTTAGTAATTCATACAGTCTTACAATCCAAGCAACTGTAAGTTAAGGAATTTGCTCAGGGACCCAACTGTGGTAGCTTGGCATACATGGGATTTGAACCCTGGACCTTCTGGTCCATAGTACAGTACCTTAATAACAAGGCCACCACAGCCAACATATAAAGTGATCCTTAATCCTCACCTGCTCAGCTCAGGAGTGACTTGTGAAGTCAAGAGTCCATCAATACATCTCCAAAACAAACACAAGCAATAGAATGTGCCATATGGGATACTCAGAGACATTACACATGGCACGGCCAAACGATGCCAACTTTCAACAAGTCGGTTCATCGAATTACAGCCCTGTTGTTGTCCTTTTCAAATGGAAATTCTCTTGTGAAATCCAAGCCTACAGAAGCAGCTGATAAGCGGTCCAAGCTAACAGAATGGAAAGCATGTTTTAAAACATATGGACTGCTAACGGTTTTGGGTGTGGTGCTCAGGGGCTGCATTCTTTTGGCCATATAGTGTACACGCAAATTAATATATATACACCGATCACTTTATTAGGTACACCTCCTTGACGTTCCTCTTACTGTCCATTTGATAAGTTCCACTCAATATATAGATGCACTTTGTAGGTTCACAATTGCAGACTGTAATCCACCCGTTTCTCTACACACTTCTAGTTCTCTTTACTGTGGTATCCAATGGTCAGGACCAGCACAGATCAGCTACTATCTAAGTGTTGGATCATTTTCAGCACTGCACTCACACTGATGTCGTTGTGGTGTGTTTGGTGTGGTGCGACTTTGCATCTACAAGGTGGAGCAATACGGTAGATGTGTCTAACAGACAGCACTGTTTAAAAACTCCAGCAGCACTGCTGTATCTGATCTGCTCATACCAGAACAACACACAATAACAGACCAGCACCACATCAGTGTAACTGCAGCACTGACAATGATCCCCACCACCCCCGCCCCGTGAACAGTACCTGATCTGTGCCGGTTCCGTGGGGGTCCTGAGCATTAGAGCACAGAGTAAAGGGGACAGAAAAAGAATGTAGAGAACTACATGAACTACAGTCTACATTTGTAGAAGTCTTTGTAGATCTAATTGCAGAACTAATTGCTTGTTTAGCGGATCCGCCGACGATCATATTTAAAGAATACAAAAAAAAATCCGATTTTTTTTTTTTTTTTTTTAAATTCTCGGATCCGCCGCAGCACCAATGTTTGAAATAAAAAAAGGAAATATATATATTTTTTAGCTTTTTCCGTCCTCCGGTGGAGAGCCAACGGTTTTCTTCTGTTCATTAAATTTTTTTCCAGATTCACTTTAATTGAATTGTAGGTTAAATAAATTTTACTAATTAAACTTTCTTGTATTGATTCCACATAGTCCTCGAGAAATTGAAAAGTGCTGAAAAATAAAGATTTATTTACATTTTTTCCCCCCTCCTCAGTAGATTCTTAAGTAGGGACATCCGAGAAACAAGCAATTAAAAAAGGCTGGCCTGACTAATAAGTGTATACATCACGCAGACCAGTACAGCACAGAAGCACTTTATCCATTTTCTATTAGGGTAAGCAGAGGGAGAAGAGGTGTGGCAGAAGATGTACCTTGGTGGCCTTCAGCTTTCTCTCGTACTGCGATTTCTCTTTCTCCAGCTCATCCACTTTAGTCTTCAAGGTTCGCAGCTCGTTAAGCAGACCCTGCTAACAACACAGCATAAAGAGAAAGAGTGCGCTATCAACATTTGCAAGAGATAATCAACGAGAGATGGGAAAGCGAGTTAATAGGTATCGCAGGTCTTAGGGTGGTTAATAAGCTCAAAGTCTATACGCTGTATTACTCATGACGATGCCACCACCTTAAAAGACACCACACTTCCACCATGGTGTTGCTATCCCCTAGAAAAAGAGGAAATGAAAACACGACAACAGGAAGTACGTCAGCCAGCAAGAAGCAAATCCGGGAGGCATTTCCATTCAGCCCCCCAGATATACCCACTCCACACTACGTGCAGTTAATGGAAATCCTGAAATACCGCAAACACTTTTCATTAGTCAGTCAGCTTGAAAAACTCTAGTGATGGCTCAGGTTAACCCAACAGTTTTTCAGGCACGACCAACTTGTACCAGTGCTTAAAAACAAACTAACTTTAGTTTTTGCTTTAGAACAAAATGGTGCCAATCATTGTAGTGATATTGTAGGTATAAATTCATCAGTCTAGAAGATGGCAGTACCTAAAAAACTGTACCAAATAAAAATTTATGGCATTGGAGGAGCGTACACCATCTTCAATGCCCTTTGTCTCCAAAAACTCTCTCAACGCCCACCGAGTTAGTGAGATATCCAGTCATGCAGGAACACCAGACTCCCCAAACCAGGTCACGCCATTCTGTGTTGAACAATGGAAGCCAAGAAGATACCCTGTGAGGAAAGTCTGTTAAAGTTAGTGTGGGGTCCGGTAAGGGAGGCAGGGGAGGAAATTAGGCTGTGGAGTGAAATGTGCAGTGAAATCCACGGCAGAAGGAAGGCCTACGTTGTCTTCTTCAGCTTTACAGTGGCTCCCGTCAGGGCTGTCATCGAAGCCGTCGTAGGCATTATGTGCGACGTGAACCGCATCTTCTGCTCGGCCCTCTAGGGCCCTCTGCTCCTGGATGCGCGTGGTGATCTCCTGCTGGAACTTGCGCATCTGTGCCTGAAGCTCGCTGATCACATTAACCACACACTGATACAAACAGAAACAGATCGGAGGAATCAAAGATGAGGACGAGAGCATGGAAGAGGGAAGGACAGAAGCAGATTCAGTCAAAGATTTTAGAGTTAAGACATATCTGGTTAGCTCACTCACATTCCCCGTCTCCACTGTTATATTAGAACTAAAGATGCACCTATTGCAATTTTTCCAACTGCCGTTTATGACTGCTGATCGTTTAAGATATGATCAACCACTTGCGATTTTCTGTCTGAGAATGACAAATTACAGTATACAAAAACAGTTTTGTTTAACTTTTCTTTTAATGGAAACTTCATCACTGCTAAAACAAGGTACCAGGAGCTGCTGGCTTGTGTCTGCTAGCGTGAAAATCTTTGCCCTCATTCTCTGTTTAATTCTGAATGTTCAGCAGGGTGATGCCATTTTAAATGTTATATTCCATTTTTGACCACTTGTTTTCGCTATACATGTATTACCAACAGCACCCTCTGCAGAGCTTCCACGCTGAAGACATCGTTGTAAGGGTGAAACGATACTCTCTGCTAACGATTCGATCCACGATACTGGGTTCACGACTCGATTTTCTCACAGTTATTTGTAACCCATTTAATAAAAGGCATTATTTTTTTATTGTTGAAGTGGAAACAATGCATGTCTTGTATAGTTTTTTTGTTAACAAAAACAATTTTAATAACTAGAAATAGAAATACCCAAGCGCTAACATAATTTGAAAATTATAATGCTCAGTTTGTCCTTTTTGTACTGATATTTGTGTAAAAAGTGCTACACAGATACCTTTAAACAGCCCAAATCCCTTTAGTTACCATTGAAGAAGATACAGCATTATGGAAGATATGCCGTATATGATGTATGATTGTGCTCTCTAGTATTCAGAGAATGCAACAACATATTCATAAAGTTTAAGAATGCACATGAGATGTCCACAGCTACATTGTGGCATTGATACGATGTCACATTTCCGCATCACAATGTATTGTTACATCCCTGCATGTCTGTGTCCAAAATAAAGAGAGAAACTATTTAAATACTGGAGATACATAATTTAATCAGGTATCGGCAGAATCATATGTGGATGTGTTTGCTACAAAAGCACGGTGCGAAACGGACATTAGGAGACAAGTTTAGGACCAAGTAGGCCAAGGTTCAGGTCAGTTGTCCTACTTAGCATCTTAGGCAGACGGAACAATTCCTGGTCAGAAGCTGTCACAGGCATGCTTGGCCTCCTAGACAGAGGAAGTTTCATATGATATCTCTGCTGGATAATGAAGATGATGATAAGACCCACGTTCCACACCTAAATTTAGCCCATGCACTCAGAAGCCTGATGCCTTAGGGACAAGTGTTCGTCTGTGGCGCGTGGCAAATGGATTTCTGGCATTTTTGCACTGTTACGCAGGGAAAGTGGGAATGCAACATACTGCACAGAGGGCCAGACTGCAAGGCCGGGGTTTGATGGTTTCAATTTGCGTAGGTGTAAATTACATACGCCTGTGGTCAAGAAGATCTAATACACCATCCTGGTATGTAGTAACTGGTTGGAGGTTTCTGTGTCCATTGTGTGGGTGTAAAGTGGTTATTAGAGTGGTTTCCAAAAACATAATCACTACATGCAGCTCAATGTAGAGTCAAAATGTTTAAAGCTGATATGTATTAATAATCCAGCAACATCATGCTGATTTGTGACTTGGCGCTGTTCATAAGACAAACCGAGTCAAAAGTCAAGAGTGTTTTTGTGAAATTGGTGTGTTGGCAGAGGAAGGAGATTCACAAAACTGCAGTCACAGTCTGTAGTTTGCATGGTATTTTATTTGTTTTATTGTTTCTTAACATTTTATTATTATTTTAACATTCTTAACTAAGTTTGTGGTCATAATTTATACAAATTTAAATTTGTTCAGATTGGAGCATTGTCTCAAAGCCGCTCTACAATATTATATTATCTTATTAGGCCAAGCCTAGGGTGACAGTGGCAAGAAAAAACTCCAGT
This sequence comes from Parotocinclus maculicauda, assembly GCA_034780255.1. NCBI lineage: Eukaryota > Metazoa > Chordata > Actinopteri > Siluriformes > Loricariidae > Parotocinclus > Parotocinclus maculicauda. The sequence goes on from JAUZSU010159542.1 coordinate 5,727, forward strand.
AAATGTAATTGTAAAATATAGATATTTACTCATTTTAAACCCTTGTTTTTGTATAATGCTCACTACATTGTAAATTAAGGTCATCCTCAATGTTCTCTCAGCCTAAATAAAGGTGGATATATTAAAGTTTTGGGTGCATTGCCAAAATTTCAATTCTAAAGATTCCAAATAAAAGTATCAATGGACACAATAACAAATTTCACACTTTTGATAACAAAGGTATCAGTTACATTTACATTTATGGAATTTAGCAGACGCCCTTCTCCAGAGCGACAATTCATACAGTCTTACAATTCAAGCAATGGTGGGTTAAGGGCCTTGCTCAGGAACCAACTGAGATAGCTTGACAGAGGTGGGATTTAAACCCTGGACCTTGTGGTCCATAGTCCAGTACCTTAACCACTAGGCCATCACAGTCCCAGTCCAGTCCCACTCAAAGTCTCAGTTCTACTACCAAAAGTTTCAGGATTTCGCAGACACCCATATCAATTGAGACTTGCAATTAAACCGATTAGCTGAAGGGCTTAGCTCAAGGCTGCAACCGTGGCCACTTGCCCAGGGCCTCCGATCAACAACAAGAGTCACAAAACAGGTGGAATGTGCGTCAGTTTACATTTCAGTAACGCCGCTCACATTTTATGAGGTGTCTGGTACGGGGCAGCTGAGCCGACCAGTCCTGGACATTTTGATCTCACTGTGAGTCTGTCTGACCCCCTAAAGCTGCTCTCAGCAGGGGAGCACAGGAATGTGGATAGACACTGTTACTTCAGACAGATCAGATTTCAATTAGTGCCTGTTCCACTTGTGTATTCTTGTGTGACAAAAAGAGAGAGAGAGACAGACAGACAGAGAGAATGAGCCATGAGCACTCTCTAGTTTAATGTGTAATTGTGATCCGTTTAAGGATTAATCCGCCAATCATGAAAACACAATTCAGCTGTTCCCTACAAAGTATAAACAGTTTGCTTCCTTATTTTAGGCTATGATACAAAATGAGAAACCGTTTTATGATGTGGATGTTGATTTTTTACCTAAAACAAACTTAAAAAACAGATTTTGCATTTTACCAATGCAACAAACAGTTGTAGAGAATCTTAAATATTCACTAGTGAAAGAGAGAGGGAGAGGGAGAGAGAGAGAGAGAGAGAGAGAGAGGCCATGGAAGAGGTCATGGAAATGCTTTAACTGAATGTACAGATTCAAATTTCAACCCCACATACATACATACATACATACATACACGTGAAGAAAAGTATCGGGACACAAACACATATGAGCCATCAATTTGAGACAGAAACCCCCATGTGGCTGAAAATATTGGGACACAATCTCACATAATATTGGGGCACAAATTCACATGCTCAAAAGTATTTGGACACAAACCCACATGGCCAAAATACTGGGACACAAATTCACATGTGGTCAAAAGTCCTGGTACACAAACCCACATCTGACCAAAAGTAATGGGACACAAACCCAAGTAACCAAAAGTATTGGTACACAAATCCACATTTGACTAAAATTACTGGGACAGAAACCCACTTTTTTCTAGGGAATGCAGATTTAGTTACTATCATCACATTTTTTTGCAGTCATTGTGAGCTGCTTATCAAACTGTGATTCCTATTGCCTCATAAAACAATAAAAAACGCACAAGAATGAGTGGCACATTTTTGGGTTTTCAAACATGAGGTGAACAAAATGTAATAATATCGAAGAGAGATGCACTATTAAGTGCCGTACAGTGAGTGAGTGACAAACAGAGTTTCACAGTGACATGGTCATAAAAGTACCTCGGCTTTGTGCTGATTGTCGTCTGCGTCCTTGTGTCCATGATGCTCCTCCATACTGACCAGCTTCAGCTTCAGATAGGAAACTTCATCCATCAGATCCAGCTTCTGCGTCTCCAGGGAGGTCCGGTTCAGCAGCTCCTAGATGCACGCACATAACGGGAATCATTCATGTGAACACGAGCCCGTTCCCATCCAGACTCATTTATACTTCTACAGATCCAGAAACAAAACGTAAATGCTGAGAACCCTGGGTAACGAGTTCTTAGAGACCCGACATCTGGAGGACTTCCAGCCAGGCATCGCTAAATATCCATGCGCAATGAACGCTATTTTTACTTCCTCTGTGCCCCCCCTAATGTGTGTGTATGTGTGTAATGTGTGTGTATATGTGTGTATGCGTGTAATGTGTGTGAAAGACTTTTCTCTGCATTCCTCTGTCTAAAAGCAAAACTCAGCAGGAGGTTCAGACCCACTGGGAGCCTCAGTCGACTGAATTTCCCATAATCCCACAAAAAGGATGGACTACAATCAGAACACTGTACATTGTGTTATAACCACTAACATGAAGAACAGAGTCCGGTATTAGATCCCTATGCTTACATACATCCGGTGGGTGTCTGGGTACTTTCCATACACACACAGACACACACAGACACACAGAGATATACACACACACAGAGACAGAGATATACACACACAGAGAGACAGACACACAGTCAATACTATATAAAGATCATTGCTGCATAGTAAGTCACATGAGATTACACTCAGCCACCGCCTACATATCACAACCGCTTCCCATTCCAAGAAAAAGACACTTCTGCAATTAATTTACTCATTAGAACAGAGGGTTTGTTTCACTGAAACATCCTCAGATTGGACAACATTATTAAGTTTTCTTGTGTCACCCTGAGGAGGATGGGTTCCAAGGTCCAGCGTTCAAATTTCAGCACTGTCACAGCAAGGCCCTTATTTCAGCATTGCTTGAATTGCATTTTGTAAATCTCTATCAGTTTTAAGTCGCTTGTATTAGGACGCCTGCTACAACACCTGGTCAGAATAAAAGGGCACAGCACAGAAAATGCAAACAGGAAAACCCTGTTTATTACAAAACAAAACTTTACATTTACTTTTATTACACTGCAGACAGTATGAACTCAAGATGTTTCAGGATGTGTGTGATCAACTTTATTAATTTGTTGATAAACATCCATACCTGGATTTCAGGCTTGTAAGATGTTCCAAAAAAGTTGTGACGAGGAAATTTAGAGCTTGTAATGAGGTAAAAAACTGAATAGTAATGTAATTTCAAGCAGGTTTGGTACATAAGCAGTATCCACCAAATACTCAACCACCAAGTAGTCTTTGAGGACCAAAGCTGGCCACCTCCAGTTTGTTTTGCATTGACTTATTGAAAAATGCACGGAAGTCCCTGGAGAAGGTGATTTCTTCAAGGCAGCATATGCTGCTCTAAGATCTCAATGTGCTTTTCTGCTTTAATGCTGCCATCACAGAGGTGTAAATGACCTTTGCCAAGGACGCTGACACAACTCCATACAATCACAGAGCCTGGCTTTTGGACTTGTTGCTGATAACAGTCTGGGAGGTCTTTATTTTAGAGTACAAAGTGTTCATTTCTTAAAAAAAAAAAGATCTGCAGTACTGATTAGTCTGATCATAAAACAGTTTCCACTGTGTGATGCTTCATTCTAGATGGCTCTGAGCCCAGAAAAGATGACACTGCTCCGGACATGAGTCATTAACATGAGGTTTCTCGTCGCACAGTTATGTATTAGGCGGCATTTTGAATGTATCTCTGTATTGTTGTGCTTAAGAAAGGTTTAATAAAGTAATTAATTACACACATGCTTCTATCAACTTGAGGAATGACGATTCTCAAAGCACGGGCGTTCATTCTTAACCTTTAAAATTCCTCCTCATTCCTTAAACCGTTTAATGATATCATGCACTGTAGAGAGACAGAAATACGTAAACACCCTCTAATCTTTCTTTAAGGAACACAGATTTTATACATATAAAGTTATATTTGGAAGGTGTTATAGGTCTCCAAGGACAATGTCTGAAGACGGCATCATCAAGTCTCCAAATCGTCAATCAGACTCCACATTCAAGCCATATAACTATTTGAAAGGTGCGCCAAAAAAACCGACTTAATCTAAACACAAAAATCCCATATTCACCAGGGTTATTCAGCAGATGCTACTAGAACTATGACTGAAAAGACTCAAATTTGAAGGTTAGATGAGGAAAATCCTGAATGCTGATCTGTTATGGTGTGATTTTATATACTAGGAACGACCTGAATGTTATGAAGATAGAGTTAAACGAAAATCTGGACACCTCTGCCAAGAACTGGTCTTGATTTTTATCCTCCAGCAGGACAATAATCAAAAACATAAGCTCACTTAAATCACACTGCTCGCAAAATTCTAATAAATAATAAAATATCCCGTAATTTTTTTGAGCAGTATAGCTGAGTGGCCACAGAATTAAGCTTTTGTCACGACCCACTTATTTTTATTTTTTATTTTTACCCAATTTATTCAGGCCAATGCATTTTCTTATGTTATAACCCTGATTTCCTGGTCAGAAAAGTCAGGGCTTTAGAGCCTATCCCTGGAGAATGCAGGGTGTAGGCATGGGTGCGCCCTGGACGCTTGGCTTAGCAACAATATTTGTAGCAAGGAGAAAACAGTGATTTTTTTCCTATTCACAGAGCCTTTCCTTTAAGAAAGCAAACAATCCATAAATGCAAAAAGATGACAACCACAGACTGAATCCCAGTCAGACTTTACAATCCAGTAAAAACTGGAACATCACTACCAAACACTAGCGCAGAGCTGCACCAATTATTGTACCCCTCGTAATGGGACGCCGCTTGAGCTTCAAAGAGCAACAGCTGAAACAGCTTTGAGCTTATCAGGAGGTGAATCCCGACTGGCTTATCGGATTGTGCAGCACACGTCCACTGGCTGTGTAAACACACTCTCAGATGCACCGTCCCGCACACTAAGATTTAAAAGCAGAGCCCGGCCCAGCAGATTTATGACTTGTCTCTTAAGGGGCAATTAAACAAATTCCCATAATCACAGTGGGTGAGCCTCATGTCACAGCTGTTCAGAATCCTGTAGCCGTTGTGAAGAAAACCCAGGCTGAAATGTGAATTGTATTAGAGTTGGGTCATCACATGCATACACATGCTCGTAATATTCAGATTTTTTTTGCATTATTCAGGTGCTCATATAAACAGCATATTCCGATTTCCCATTAGAGAAGGTCTCGATTTGATGTAAATGATACAGTTTCACTCATGTTTCCAGCAAAATCATTGACACATGTATCGTTTGTAATTTTCTTGTAAAAGTACCCTTTCTATTGGAATTACAGTAGCATAAAAAGTCTATGTTCATGTCTAGTCAACAACCAATCCAAATTATTCATTCATTTCATTTTCACAGAACATAATGTTGTAGTTAAATGGAGCAAACCTGTATTAGTATTTACAATAAGTCATATAGAAGATGTTTCTCCAGAGTGACTTCTGATACAACTTTACAATCCACACAGTTGCTCAAGGACTCAATAGAGGAAGCACTGCAGAAGTGTGATTTAAATTCTGGATTTCAAGGTCCACATATGGCAGTACCTCAACCACAGAGCCAAATTCACATTTTACCTTTAGTAATTACGTGAAAGCCTTATCCACAGCGGTTTAAAACTTGCAACTTTACAATACAAGCAACTGTAGGTTAAATGCCTTGTTCAATGGGCTTGGCAGAGGTGGGATTTGTACCCGCAGGACCTGAACCACTAAGCCACAACATTAGTTAGTATCCCTAACAAAGTGTTTGGCAAGGGTTCTCACAACTTGATGCTAATACATAATACTATTAAGTAACAGAAAATGTTAATAAGTAGCAAGAATACTTGATTAATGAGATACAGGTTGTACAGCAGAACTCCATATTTACTGCACTTTCCTGCAGAAGATAGCAATGCAAAAACAAGAAGATAATACAGTGGTACAGCTTGTCGAAAACTAAAAACTACAAATACCCATAAAGATTATTATTAATCCACTCCAGTCCCAAAGAAAATCCACAAAAACCCTTATACACGTTAATGGAGTTTCCTGGAGGTGTTCCCTGATCCCTGATCGGACACAACTGTGACTGTGGTGGCCTAGTGGTTAAGCTACTGGACTATGGACCAGAAGAGCCAGGGTTTCCCACCTCTGCCACAGTTGAATCCCTGAGCAAGGCCCTTAACCCACAATTGCTTGGATTGTAAGACTGTATTCATTGTAAATCGATCTGTAAAAGGGCGTCTGCTAAATAACATAAATGTAAATTGGACTAACCCATTATCCAATCTAAAAGCGTCATGAACCGATGAGTTTAATGTGCTCTATACTGAATGATAGTGGAGCCTTTTAACCTATAACACTTAAATTAACACTTTACATTAATCTACAGTGAACCAAAATCATTAATACCATTCTTATTTTGAGATAAAAGCTTTAGTGATTTAGTGAGGAATGGAATAAAAGTGAAAAGTAAAAGCAAACACTCAACGAGCTGCTAACTGTAACTGCTCAGCCTCAAAGTCAAAGGGATTTAGTTTCTGTTTTAGTTTGGCACTCATTACTAACCATTTTAGGAGCACCAGGGATTTACTTGCACTAAGAATACAGTACTGTAGGAGTAAAAATAAAGAGAAACACGATAAACACAACTGAGATCTTCACTGAGTGAGAGCTATTCTGAATCTGAATCACTTTGTACTGAATCGTGAATCGAGTTTCCGCTGAGATGAGTCATGCGGTTCGAGTCATACGAGATAAAGCAAGTTTTCACGAGTTGAAGCAAGAGTCATACGAGTTAAAGCAACGACTGAGCAAACAACGAGAACCGAGACATTTTTCTAGTCAAAAGACATCGAGAAACTAATTTGACGAGTACTGAGGTGGTCGAGAACCAAGGTACCTCTGTAAATTTAACCTAGAACAAAAAATTTATACAAAATTATAAGAATACACCGAGCAGCTGAAGGTCAGTAGTCTTGCTTAAGGCCCTGTCAGCTTGGTGGTACAGCGAACTGAATGCTCATTTTTCTGAACCTTTGAGACACCAGACCTACATACTTCACCTCTAGGCCAATTTCTGAGCTGATAGTAACCGAGGTGCAGGTTGTCTTTTTGGAAATGTCAACAAAAATGTCCGCTGTATTATGAAAAGTTGTTAATAAGTGTCTTATTCTGCAGAGAGTTCCTGCATGTAGACTTTTTATACTACCTACTATAAAGGGATCTGTCAGGCTCATGAGGCTTTCAGCAAGGTTTAATTAAACCACTTACATCCCTCTGCTCTGCAGATGACACTGGCGCTGCCACTCCATGGTTGTTAAAGTGCTCAATGGGTATCACAAAGGCGTACACACTAATGATAGACTACACTCACATATAAAGAAGCCTAACTGTACCTGAGGGGGGACTGCTGAGGGTACACATTACCCTTACTTGCCTGTTGTTCCTAGGAGCTGTGGCTTTTTGGCATGCACAATGCCCTCTGAATGCTTTAGGTTTCTTTTATTGTAAAGAAATTACAGAAGTGAACTACCAACACCAAACATTTTTGGGTCGCTCATGTTCAGGCAAGCAATGGAACCCATAAGGATTCTTTATTCATCTGTTTATCTCACTCTGTCTCTGATTCCTGACATTCCATCTGTATCTGATTATAATCATACTGTGTTCAGCTGTGTGAAAGCTGCCTTAGAACTACTTTATACATCATTTGTTGTTCAGGAACACCTGCATGTGTGTTTACTCGTTAAAGTACAGTATTCCGCACCTTGGTGCAAGATTTATTTGTTTATCATCTGCTTTTGGGAGTTCTGGGGAGTTTCTGGGACAGAGATTACACAGGATGATGCAGAACAGATCCCACTGTTTCTGATTTACTGATCCAGATCCGTTACTGATTCAGTCTGTTTCAATTATGTAAATAAATGTGGTTTATTTACACGCAAGAGTGGATTAGACTCAATGGGAAGAATATTACTGGTAAAAAAAAAAATTAAAAAGAAAACGTAAAAGAAAGGTAAATGGTCAACCATCGGGAAATGTAAAGGGAAATAGAAAGTCAGAAAGTGAATGAAAACACTTTTAAAGTAACAGTTAATGTAAAAGGAGACGATAACCAAAGTGTAGGTGACCATGAAAATAAAAAAAAATACTGGAAAGTTATGAAAAGGTCAAAGCAATAAGGAGAAAGGAAAATGAACCTAAAAGGGCAGCGCGGTGGCTCAGTGGGTAGCACCGCTGCCTCACAATAAGAAGGTCCCGGGTTCAATCCCAGGGTGGAGAGACCTGGGTCCTTTCTGTG
>JAUZSU010159553.1:0-13926 GCA_034780255.1 Parotocinclus maculicauda
GTGTGTGTGTGTGTGTGTGTGTGTGTGTGTGTGTGTGTGTGTGTGTGTGTATATATATATATATATACTAGATCTGACCATTCCATGCCCATCACTTGTTGGTGTGTTCTGGCAATTATGGGTGACCATACAAGGTGTGACACTATTGTCAAGTCTGACATGCTTCCGTGAAATTATTTTTTTTAAATGTACAAAAAATATATATATATGTATATATATATATATATATCTATATTGGGATGGTACAGTGGTGCAAGCGGTTAGCACATTTGCTTCACAACTTCAGAGATCCCCAGTTCAATTTCCACCTCAAACCTCTGCCTGTGTGGAGTTTGCGTGTCTTTCCCATGTCTGTGTGGGTTTAGTTTGCAGCATTCCTAAGACATGCGTTACGTTAACTGGTTGTTGTAAACTGGTCCAGTGTAAATGTGTCTGACTAGTATTCATGTCAGACACATTGACTCTATGTATCTCAGTGTTGCACTGGAAATCCTTATATTGTTAGCATTCTGTAGAGAGCTCCCTTTTTTTTTACATGTTTTAATATATAATTCCCCTTTTTATTACAGACTAACATCAAAAAGAGACTCTTGCAGTTTGGCATTAACAATTGACCTTTTGCAATCTCCATGAGGCTCTTATCAGTAATGCCAAAAGTCTCATTAGAGATAATAAAATAATTTGCCTTTGCTCTTTTGCCGCCAGCTATTTAAGTTCATTTAAAAGCATCTGACCTTAAAACCCACCTTAATGCTTCTTCAGTTGAGCTGCGTTTGCTGTTACTTAGTGCTAAAAAAGGACTGTTGATCTGATTGAATGTATTACATATGTTGCATTATTGTAAATAAAACTTTTACTTATTAGTTGCACAAATCACTTGGCAGGAGCAGACCTGAATATAACAACATTGTGAAGCACCCAGGCACACAGCTCTGTGCTACAGGTTAACTCTCAGGTCAAGTGGGAAAACGAGCATTTGTACTGTGTAAATGTCAATCTCTGGGTAATAAATTGGATCACACAAAGGCCTTTTGGCAGCTCACCTATAGTTAAATGGAGAGCAGGACTCCTCTGGTCTCTTCACGCTTCTGATTTACTGATTAATAATCACTACTATAATCAGTATGTAAGCACTGTTCTAATGATTGAATAATGTCCTTTATGCAGCTGCACTCTTATAACTGGAACAATTTGCTGCAGTGACTATAACCCTGATTTATTCTCTTAAAACTCTTATTCAACACGTTACTTTGATCATGTAATATCTTACACAGTTACTGCTCAGTGTCCTTAGTTTTTTGGCAGACAAGGGCTTTCTCCTGTAACGACGTCAGTGTCGGGCTGAATGAGTTTATTCCATATAAACTGGTAAAAGCATAGCAAATGGATTAAAATCTCCGTTATATGTACTTTGTGTAATCCAAATTAAGAGTCCTGTCAACTAATCAGACACCTTGTTTAACAAGTCTTTAAATAATACGTTTATGCAAAACTGATCTGATTAAATAAAAATGCTCGAAGAAATGCTCCATTCAGCAAATGGATATTAACTGTTGACCTGCCAGTCTAAGTATTAACATTATTCGTAGGCTGCCTGATTGTGCTTGTGTATGCAAATGCGTTTTTCACACTAATATCTTAAAGCACTTTTTATTAGAAAACCACCAAGCATTACAAATGGCATATTAAAACTAAACGAGTCCTAATGCAATATTAATTGATTTATTTGTCACATCAGCATTAATGACAGGACATGGTCATATTGCCAGACACACTTGGAGCGATCAGTTAACGCATGTTTTTGGAATGCAGGAGGAAACCAGAGTACCTGGAGTAAAATCACAGGGCACAGGAGAACATGCAAACTCTAAATTGGGGATGTCTGGAGCAGTGCCCCATAATGCATTATAAACATGTAACCTTAGAATTAATTTGAGTTTGTGGTCATCACTGGAGTGTGACTATGGAACTGTTGGTGTAGTGTTTGGTGTAGTAAACTCTGTTGTTGCTATACGTGGAGCTGGACAAGGCTTCGTAATGAGGAAAGTTGAAGTATGAGACGAGCACAGTCTGTTTACAAGAAAGGCGACGCCTGTTCGTGAAAGGGTTCTAGTGCTCCCGATGCAACCAGATGCAATGTAATGTGGCATAAAAGATTTTATTTTTAGGGCAGAGGAGCATCAGTACGAAATGTTTATAGGGTTTTGAGTGGACTCATCTTTTTAATTATTCAGCTTCAATGAAATATGAAGCATGACTCCAGGCTGTTTTGAATTTATAAGCATGTTTCTCTTTTTTGGATGTGCATATTGAGACCTGTCGAATTCAGCACAGTTCATAAAATCGCCTCATCAGTGAGGCAACAAGCAGCCTGACTCTAAGACACAGACACTGTTTTTGTCTGTAGAAAATAGAATCCAAACTGTTTGGGTGCGTCACCCAAACTTAATTCAAATAAGTAAGGTTTCTTTCCGACAGAAAGGCCAAAACACTTGTGTCCTTAAAATACTTTTTTTGTTGTACCCCAATTTGTGCAGTAGCTTTTTAGACAATATGCATACTGCTAAATATATCAAGGTTTAGAGTTTGCATTTGTGTTGTGTGTTGTGTTCATGTCACTAATCATTCATCAGTTACAGCCCAGTCAGATTAATTCTGCCACCTCCACCTTTAGTTGTGAGCCTAACTGACAGACAGCCCACTGTCTACACCCCTCCACTTAATCCTTCTCAGCTTCTCCCTGTCTACAGCTCATCAGCCTGTCTGCTCATTAACCTGAAAGACTGAGAAGCGGAGCGGGTGCAGGCCACCCCTGAGATCAATACTACTACTCCTACTGACAACAGCAGAAACGAGAGGTGGCTGAAATTGAAATATTAAGGAAAAGGCAAAACCAAGTATTAATCCATATCAAATAGAATAATTATTCTGCAGCTGTACCGACATGGGTTTAATTGTGTTCAATCCTCTAACATTCCATTTTCCACAATTTCACCAGAACATTTGTGAAAAGAAAAGAGTGGCCCAGCTAAGGATGTCACAAGCTGCATGGTTATTATTATGTAATTATAAACCACATCATCCACAAATATCAGTACAAGAATTGCTTTTGGTTGGACTCGTACTGCTAAAGCTCAGCTGTCTTGACATCTTGTGACCTGTCTCCTTCAGCATGCCTCCGGATTAGTGTGCTGTCTGATTTTCGAACAACAGATAGTTTTTATCTGTGACACAACGCCAGAACATCAAATACACGCAGTGTGTTCTCCTCTGCCTCAATCAGATTATTGGAATAGTCTTCAGTCCCTATTGTCAACATTATCTAGATCATCTGGTTTATATAGCGTTTTTTTTTTTCTTTTAAAAGGAATGGCACGTCTTTGATCAAATATTACAGCTGGTATTGTGAGCATTTGTCTTGTAGTTATTTGAGGCTTTTATAGCAGCAAGACAGGGCTTCCTGGATTCTTAACCTATTGATTTTTGTGGTTCAGAACAGATTATCTACAAGGTTACAGCGAGCCAATAGCAAACAAATATAATTTCAGAAATAAGACACTTACTGCGACCACTGAACGTTTTTGTTTTTTTCACAAAACACGACAGTTGCCGAATGAGTAGTTGCTGCACCTGCAGTTGTAGTTCATTCTTTACCAATTTAGGAGATAACTGCCAAGTCAGTTCACACTATCTGCTGGAACATAATTACTGACATAAAGGGCTATCAACTAGGGGTTTTTACATTTCATCAAGATGGCAAGTGCACAGTTCCACTTTCATGCTCTGAAATGTTCTGGGATTCCACAGTGGACAAAGGAAACAGGAACATCAGCTTGTTCCATAAAGGGTCCTGATAGTTTTGGCATGAATGTAAGCAGTCAAGCTGTTAGCTCACATGTCACAATGAGTAGTGTCAAAAGAGTAGCTTGTGCGGGAATGCTATCTGTGACATCTGTTTGATTATCTAGCACTCCATGATCTGCTCAACATAATTAGCTACACCTATTCCCTAATTGCTACCTGCTGACTGCTTTCTTCATCTCTTCATTTAATTGGGAGGGTAAAGAAATGGCTTTGTAGGAGGTCTGAAGTTTTGAATGGCACCTTGTCTGAGTTGTATGGCCAAGATACTAAGACAATATTGTTGCTTAGCTCTTACTACAACTAGTATAAGAATTAATAATGTGGATTAAGGGCCTTGCTCAGGGACTTAAATGTGGTAACTCAGCCAAGATTGGGTATAATTTACTTTAACCACTAGGCCACCACAGTTGTTTTTTTCTGTGTTGTGTTATTATTAGCATGCTTAACTTGCCTCTGAGCCTTTTTAGTATTATAGTGATGTAGTGTTCTATTCTCTCACTTCCTTCCCATAATCCAAATCATCCTCTTGAATCTAAATTTTGAGCACTTGTATTTGATTGGAGATTTCTTGCTGCTACTCAGATCACCACTCATCAGGCCAGCTAACAGCGCAGATTAGCAATGATTAATGCTTTGCTATTTTTGTATTTGATTCAATTTTGAAATCTGTATGTGTTATAAGAATGGGGTGTACTTGTGGGGGTGTCAGTAGGGGAGAGGTGGGACAATCAAGAAACATTATTGTGAGGACCACATGTTAGAAAGGTATGACGTTCTGGTTAGATAAATATTTTTATTTTTATTTGTGTGTGTGGATGGGGGGTATGAAGTCATTAGACTGAATGTAATGAATTTCTTTAGTTTTGCACTTATCCAGACACTGAGCTTTCCTAATACAAAGAAGAACACAAACCAGTGGTTAATGCAACCCCACTATACAACTCCAGAGATTCCTGTTTCAGTCCTGCCCTGCTAAAGCTAATTTATATTTTTTTTAAATGGTAGTGTTAATTTAACCTACATGTTAATTGTTAATTACAGTCAATATCCAAAACATTCCGATACAAAAGACCATGAGCACAGAATTATACATTATATATAATACAATTTAAAGCGTCAAATCAATGTCACATTTGGTATATTTTGATACCTTGGTTACACAGTGATCCTTTGGAAGTGAAATTGTTCAATTGATATGATATGAAGGTTATGCCTGGGCATTACGTTGTTTAATGAAACAAAAGCCCAAATTATAATGTGGAATTTGTCTGCCTCTAAGTGTTAATATAGTGTGTATGTCCTCTCTCTAGGGTTCTGTCTTATTATGATTAATTGTGTTGATTATTTTATCTACATGCACAGTTGCTGTAGGTCATTTTAATGCTCCAGATGTTTTATCTTAAAGTCCTTAAACGCCCTATCAGCCACATTTTATTCCACTCTCCTTTAATCTCCTTATCCCTTAAACAAACATCATTTGCTGACATTTTCTTTTCTCGCTGGGTTCAAGTAAGCATTAAGGCATTTTAATTTCTAATTAATTTTAGAACGCAGCTGAACGCTGTGGGAATAAAAACTCCCCACTGCTGCTCTTTGTTAAGGATTCAATACAACCAAAGAACCGATACCACAGAGATCTTTCTGCTAGTCACAGACAAGCGTGCATGCACACCCTTTACACATGTGCCCTGTTGAGTTAGAGTGGAACCCTGTAAATTATGCTGTTTATGTATCTGCAGTATTTTCTATTCCCTTTGTGTGCTTCATGCACAGACACAAGTCTTGGTGGTGTCAAATTCACAATGAAAACCTCCCAAATCCCAGTAGAACATCGGGTTGCACTGAATCAGAATGCTCAGAACAAGCCTTCAAAGCAACTGTACCACCCCAAGATAACAGTGGCATCCCAACCTAAGCTCTTCCCATTCATTTATAGTTATGTGCCTGTTTTAATGGCTTTTCGTCCTCATTATGAGGTAGTTGGGAAGCAAAAATGTGTTTTGGGTGCTGTGGTATTGGGAAAGCAGCAGTGGTGGACTCTTGTGGAGTGTTATGACAATAATAATGTTCTTAATTACTGTTTAACTCGTGTGGCCGAAACTCGCTATGCTAGTCCTCTGTTTGACAGTGAGGGGCATTAATGCCCCCTCCTCTGGCATATTTAGTGTCCCTTTGTACCATTAACGTCCTATTTTTGTTTTCAGTTTGTTTTTCTCTCCTGCCACTTTAATTTTTGGCTGCAAGTGCACACGCAGATTCCCACCTGTATTCAATCACGTCGGCTGTTTTCTCTTTTTTTTCCATCGATTAAGTTATTTATCACTGATGGTTCAGTTCACCCTCTTACAGAATTAGTTCTGATCCTCCTCAACCTTGTCAGCCTGTGTCAGCCCACCTATTTTTATTGCCCATGTGTAGATAAACAAGTGCAGGGACTTCAGAGAGAGTGGAAATGAGTTAACTGGTAGACGAAACTGATCATTAAGCTAGATTTAGTCATCAAGCTGTAGCCTTGCATCATCCTGCATAGCTTTACACTGCCAACTTAAAAAACACAATTTTAGGAATGTTTTTTGTCAGACCCCATTATTTGGCTTTAAACTTTCTATAGATATTGTATAAAAAATATAGGAATGCATTAATAAATGAGGTTAACAAGATTAAGAACTAAATATTTCCTATAAGATATACAAGTCCTATACAGCGATAAGCCTAACTACTCCAATTAAGTTACCATTTAATGCAGTAGTAAGTGCCAACTTTAACTTTAAGACCATGGTAACAAACAGAACTACTCAAATCGTCCTATTACAGCCATCGAATAAACCTCTGCTCTCTCTCCTCTCTCTCTCTTCCTATCATTTACAGCATTCAGCATGTGCCATTTCCCTCTTTTATGATCAATGTCAAGGAAAGACAGATTGCATAATCATTCTTAATAAATCTATATGACACAGCAGGCATGTGGGGCAGATATTGTACTGTGGTATTGTTAGGAATGAGACAGTCTCTGTCACATCTTTTCAGAAGCCTGCCTGCGTACCAGTAAGACTGATCAAGTGTCCTTGTCGACCGTCACATTCCGTTGAGTTGCCTGCCAAACTTTTAGGCGGGGGGGTGTGAAATAGGCAGATGAAAATTCATCTTTTCGCAAGAGCTTCTGTGCAAATGCAAATCGAGCAAATGCTCTCACAAGTCGGAAATCTGCGTTGCACTCCTGTTCTATTTGGAGAGAGAAATGAGCATTTTTGTATGTCTGGCTGGCTGGCACCAGCCTTGTGCAAATTTCTGCCAGCACCGAGCTGAGAGGCCCACATGCTAATAAAAGGCTAGAGTGACATCCATAATGCCCGAGCATGTTGTGTGGGAGAGTTTCCATCTTAACGCCCTCACAAAGAAACAGTTTCCACGGTTGGATGAAGGGAAAGAACTGGTTACAGTGACTGATGGATAGGTGACTAGATAAGGTCAGAATGAAGTTGGGCTAGGTTTAGATAGGAAAACTTAACTAAAAACTTTACCTCACAGGGTGCCAAAAAAATGACACAATTTCCAGTGTCGGAGTCTAGCTTGGTCCTTAGATATCACTGAGCTGAGTCTAAATATTTTTTTAAACAGAATAATCAAATGGGTTTGGGGTATGGGGCTGATCTGATCAAGTCAGAAATCAGGAAATCTGTAGAGCACCTGTACCAAGGTGTGGTTCATATGACCACCAGCGATACACTGAACCTGCCTTGGCCCTTTTGAGTCCTCACATAGCCCTTTTGCTGCCTCTAATTTTGTGTCACGTTTATTTCCTGGAATGGAAAATCCTGCTAGAAAAAAAAAACAGGATTCAATGGGGAAAAAGCCCAAAATTAAGATTCATTATAATTATAATCAAAATTATAATTAAATTATAAAATTAATTAAATCTTTATAGTAAGCAGATCTGGCAACCATGTCGGTTATGCTTACATACAGTACATGCACAGAAATCAGGTAACTTGTATCCCTGCCATGGGATATCTGATTACTGGGATAAAAATCCTGTTCTCTCTATCAGATTTTTAATCTGATTTCTAGATCGGAGTATGCTGTTTACACGAGCAATTGAATAATCAAAAAACTGCAGAAATCCAAATATGATCGGTTGATTAAATGTATGTAAAAACACTCATAGCAGATAAGTAGTTTTAAAAGTAGTTTTTATTCCCTTGTATTAATTGTAATTAAATCAGAGAAAAGTGATCTGATTTTCAAACCACATACTACTAATAAGTAGTATGTGAAATAAGTACACCGTCAGTAATGACAAATCACGTACAACCATCAAATGACCTGATTGCTATGGAAGGCTTTGTTGGATCCATAACTTGATAAGACAGATTTCGTAGTATTTTGTTAACATGGGTATTTAAATAATTAGATAATTAAAAATACTATAAAATGTAATATTTTGGATTAGTAGTGTACATTTTATATCTCGGAATTTTCACACATTCACATTCAGCTCCGGAACACGAGCATCTCTTGAATAGCAAAGAAGAGCGCAATACACATGCCTCGTCTGATAAATACTCCTACAAGAATTGCTCTTCTCACATACACACGCGTGTTGCTCATATCAATAGGGTCAGGTGTCAAAATGTAATAAACATTATATTTAAATGATCTGAAGGAAATACAGGGAAATGAAAGTGGGAGAAAATCCAAGAAGAAAGACTAATGCATATGGCCTGAAGCCTGGGGCTGCTACTGCCAAACGGTGACAAACGAGTCTGCAGTCATACACACTGGTAATGAGAGCAGAATGGAATACAAACTTGCAGCTTCATGCACAACCTTAATCATTCTGCCACACAGAGCTTACTATACACAAATACAGCTTGCAGTGTAACTCACATAGCCCGTGCAATAGTCTCTAAATCTTCCTACTGTTTCAATTTGCAGTTAAACAATACTTTAATGCCACTTTTATAGATAGATGATGGTCGGTGTTTGAGATTGTATACAGTGTTAATTGAGGTCAGGCTGTGTATGAACATTTGTTTTTACTGACACTGCTCTGATCTATGGAAATGTAGTTTTCACTGATTTTCCTCAGGTAGTTCTGGAACAGCAGTATAATTATTTTTTGAGATTGTATACAGTATAGTTTGCTGTTATTGCTGTTTATTTGTATCCTTCAAAGCCGCTCTGATGTTTCACTACCCTGTGCTGATCATCCGCTCTGACTGATTTTATCCCCGTCTCAGACAGCAGCTGAGAACTGTCGCTCACAATACATCCTCATACCCCGAAAAAAGCTGGGCAAAAAAACATTTTGTGTAGTGTGCCAGAGTAGCCTCTTCTCAAAGCAAGGTCACATTAATATGGATTTCTCTTTTCTTCTCATCTAACCTCTCCACCCTCTGTCTGTCTGTCTGTCTAGATCTCCATCTTTGTTTCTTTCTTCTTTTCAAGCCAGATAAAGTTTAAAAATGCACTCAGCTCAAGGCTGTAATTTATAAGAGATGCCGTCTCCTCTCACACACTCAGACAACAGAGACAGACTGACAAGCGGGGATACCATCAGGAATGGGAGAGATTTGGTGACGGGGGTGAAAGCAAGCTAAAGGGGAATAAACTGGTTTAGTCAGATGCTGGACTGGAGTCAATAAGGCCGGTCATTTGGTAATGATGTATATGGGGAAGTGGGGTTTGGAATCCAGTTGGTAAGTGATTGTGAGCAGCTGTATAGGTAAGGAAGAGGAATAAGGTAACACATCTGCCACAGCAAAGTGGGAACAGAATGGAAATCAGCCTCTTTACTAATCCGCTACTGTGTAGATCTGCGCATAGGGGAGGGGTTTCTATCAGGAGCAGTATCTTTGTGCAAAGATACGATTCCGCTTAATTACGTTAGCGTTGTCCCGCAGGTGTCATTTGCATGGCTCGCTGATTGACACCTCCTCTCCTCCTTGGGCTGCCTCTCATTTGTCTGATGACTTCCCATCTACAAGCAACCCATTTTTTAGCTGCCAACAGGGATGAATACTTTGATGAGCATCCACTCATTTGTCTTCTTTCTCCATCTCTCTTTCTTCCTCTGTCTGCCTCACCACCTTTCTCCATCCTGCAGAAAACACAAAGGTACCTCTGCAAAGGTCACGGTCTCGGCAGAATATCAATTTCAGCTTGGCGCGAGCCCCCGCTGCCAAGGAGGCTCATTATGAAAGCGAGGCCCATCCATCTGCAGCACGAAGATCAACCCACCACCCAGAGAAGGAGAGAGAGTGGGAGCGAGAGGGCGAGAAGGAACAGACTCCACCCAGCAGCTCATCTAAAGGAGACTCAGACGTGGAGGCTCTCCTAGCCCGTCTCCGCGCCCTCTGATGACCTAAACTTCTCCACGCCTTGAACTTGGACCTCTGCGTTCGAAATGTATTCAGCATGGCCACAGTAAATAAAAAAGCCTATTAAGCTTATCGTCCCCTTTTTGGACTAATGAATTCTGTTGAGAGCGAGCACACAAACGAGAGAAAAGTCTTAACAATTAACCTTTCCTTTCACATGTTGCTGCCCTTTTCCAAGCAGCAGCAGCTGTGGTGTTTTGAAAGGTGTACTCCGCTATTGTTCTGGCACTGGCCTAAAGCTTTTAGAGTTCAGCCTATTTTTGTTTAAGTATGAGGCTTTTTGACAGTTCTGGCCGGCATTGTGGCTACAGTTCTTACTCTTAATAGAAGCTTAAAACCAGTTAGCAAGGGTTTAAATGGAAAAAGAGTTACTGTCAAGAGAGCAGCAGCGCAGCATGAGCTTAATCAGAAAACTTCACACTGGTATTTAATGCTACAGCACCTTGTCTTAAATGCATGTGTGCACTTTGGGCATATCGTTGATGAAAACTAATCAAAAGTCTTTTCAACAATAGTTATGTCATCTTATTATTCATAAATGTTTTAAAACCGCTCTGGTCCCTGAGTACTTAATATACAAAGAGAGGAAAGCTAAATCTAAGTTACATGAGGCTTATTGCATTCATAAGCCTCAGACAAGGGGAAAATACTTTTGTTACCCATGACTGGTAATGAAGGTATGAATTCCTAATCTCAGACTATGCACTTGTGGTATATCAGCATTACCTAATGTCCACTTCAACTATTAAAAGGCTGTGTTATTCCATTTTTCCAGTGTGCTGGTACGTATATGTAACCAAAAGAATATATCGTGTCTGAAATTTATATATAAATGTTAATTAATCATTACTTTCTTTTTTGTGCATTTAAAGAGATATTTTGTACATTCACTGATCACATAATTTTTTCTTCACTCAGTGTCCATACTATCAGTTTCACAAACTCTTAGAAGCTCTTTGTAGTTGTACATGTACTTGTCTGCATGCTTTGTAAGCTTTACTCTGCTCTCCAATAGTCAGGACCACCACAGATCAGATACTATCTGGGTGGTGGATCATGAGTTTGGTTTGTGGACCGTTTTCAGTCCAGCAGTGACACTAAGGTTTTTAAGAACTTCAGCAGCACTGCTGTCTGATCCACTCATACCAGCACAACACACGAACACATCAGTGAAAATGCAGTGCTGAGAATGATCTACTACCCAAAGTACTTGTTTATATTATAGGCTGTGATTGTAAAACTACAATGTACATATCTATGGTAAGTGCAACTAAAATAAATGGACAGTGAGTGCAGAATTAAAGTGATGGGTGAGTCTATATTCAGACTGTAATATGCAAACACTGATTTTATTTTATTAGATTAATTGCCAAGTGTATAATTGATTAATCCAGATAAAATGCATTCATCTAGTAATCATTCTTTTGGTGTGCAGTTTTTGGTTCCGTTAGTGACGTTTGAGGGTACATTTCATATTCTTGCCATATCAATCATGTCCATGAATGTTAATCTTACAAACTGCAGTTTTTATCTTTGCGTTATGACATTAATGACTGAGTTTTTTCATACTTGTGTTACAGAATTTGTTGCATGACCTTGGTTCGAAATCATAGTTTGTGTAAACAAACTGTAGTATGATTTACAATAAAGCATAAATCATTGCCTATTACCTATAATCTGTGCAAGTTTAATTATAACAAATGACAGTACACAAGACAGCAGACAGACAAACTACATGCATAGATATACATTAATGATATGCATACAGTGGGGAAATAAGTATTTGATACATCTTAGAGATTTTTTACACACATCATTAATGTATGTCTATGCATGTAGTATGTCCATTAGGGCTTTTTGGTGAGAACTCCACTCAAGCAAGAGATAATTGTTGAGGGTACTTTTGTGCAAAGGGGACAGGACGAATGCACTGTATTGAAGGATGGATGGGAGTCATGTATTGCACGATTTTGGCCAACAACCGCCTTTCCTCAGTTAGAACATTTAAGATGTGTCGTGACTGGGCCTTCCAGCATGACAATGACCTAGCCAGTCTCCAAACCTGAACCCCATACAAAATCTGTGCAGGGAGCTGAAAAACTTAGTGTTGCCCAGCGATAGCCCCAGAACCTGAAAGATCTGGAGAACGTCTGTATGGAGGAGTGGGCCAAAATCCCTGCTGCAGTGCAAACTTTGTCAAGAACTACAGGAAACGTCTGACCTCTAATTGCAAACAATTCCAAATATTTAGTTCTGTTTTTCTATTGTATTAAATGCATATTTCAAAAATAGAAATAAAGAAATTAATAGTTTAAATAATATTAAATTAATAATTTAAATAATGATTATACAAATCGTTTTAAAAATCATACAAAGTGATTTTCTCTGTCACAGTTTAGGTGTTCCTACGCTAAAAATTACAGACCTCCAGTTTTTGTAGGTGGTAAAACTTGCAAAATCTGCAGCATATCAAATATTTATTTTCCTCAACTGTGTATATATACAGAATAGAATAATTTGGAGGACGCAAAAGTTCATGTATAAATATTTTTCCACCAATAAATACATTACTGATTGGAAATGTAAAGATAGCAGTTCATACTGTTGTGTGCTTAGAATAAAAATCTTAGAATTGTGGGTGTTTCCCTCTTAAACTTAGGAGTAGATCCTAGTAAAGATAAAAGTAACTCATAAAGCATCTTAACCTCTAAAGGAGCTCTGAAATTGTTAGGATGCACAGAAATGTCATATGCCTGTTAATAGGCCATACGGTCTTTCCCGAATTAAGAGCATTATTAGTCCTGCATTATTTGTGCGTGAGAGAGAGATAATGAGCGAGGGGGTGACAACCACAGTCTTCAAAAGAGTGTGCCATAGCTAGCAACTGGGTCAACCCCACCTCCTCTCTAGCATAAAAGTTTTTGATTTCTCTTTGCTTTGAGATCACTTCTGAATCACTCTTAAGCTAAAACTCCTACCTATGAGTTTTTAAGCTAAGTTAGAAGCTCTCTAAGAGGATTCGTAGAGTCTTTGTGGACACGACCCCAGATCCTCAAATGCAATTGGGGCAAATTTGTCTGTTCTCATGTTGATTTCATCAATCTAATGCAGTGTAATTCTGTAAATGAATAAGTTGCCTTATAGAAGCACTAGTGCAGTCAGTTGCTCCCATTACATCTAATATTGATGCAGACTGCGCACTGATGTTGGTCTGTTCACCACTGTTTAGGGAAATCTGATGTTATGACTTTTCAAAATTATACCAACCAGTATGTCAAAAAAAGACAAGGATCCCTGAAACCTTTTTTAGATGAGTTTTAAATTTTTACTTGCTTTAAAATGTTACATTTGACACTACTATATAAACCTACATCAGTGACAATGCCTTTTCCATCACACAGGTTAAGTCCCTATCATATAGCATTTACATTTATGGAATTTAGCAGACGCCCTTATCCAGAGCGACTTACAACCTATAGTCTTACAATTCAAGCAGTGGTGGATTAAGGGCCTTGCTTAAGGACCCAACTGTGGCAGCTTGGCAGAGGTGGGATTTGAACCCATGACCTTCAGGTCCAGAGTCCAGTGCCTTAACCGCTAGGCTACCACAGTCCTGCATGACAAACCTCTACATATACCTGTGTTACATAACCTATGGTACTGGTTCCAGTTTGCATGTTTC
>JAUZSU010159564.1:0-13926 GCA_034780255.1 Parotocinclus maculicauda
ACACTGTTTAAAGCACTGTGAAGCTGCGGGAATGAGTGAGAGGAAAGCCGCGTCGTTACCAGTGATAAGAAGCTGATACTGAACAAAAGTTGAGCGCGTTGTAGCGCATATTTAGTCAATGACGTGTACACACAACAGTATATATTTGATCATTTATTTTTTGACATTTTAGGGGAAGCTGAGTTTCCCCTGCAGTCTTAGAGCAATCGCCACTGGCGAAGATTAGTCTTGTTGGAAAAAAGGGGGTTGTAATAATATTTTTTTCTTTTTTTGCATTGTTGTATATTGCTTTTATAAAATAATGTATTTGTTAGTAGCCTAAGAACACATCTCAATGAGGGGTGCCAATTATTGTGTAGGGCACTGTAACTCAGTCTACTGATAATTTTTCTTTCACTGCACTGCATGACCCTGACTGTTATGTAGTATTTGCAGAATGGGTATAAATCCTAATTTTCCCTATCAGGTGCTCTTTAGTCATGAAGCACATTTCTCCATGAATGGTGAGGTCAACAAACAGAATCACAGATACTAATTGCCCTTGCTGGACTGATACATGTAACAATTGCCTTAGCTTTAAGGTCTTGATCTAGTCATTGTATGGTATTTGGGGTACTTGTGGGTATTTCTTCGTGGTTGGAACATTACCCTTTTGAGGACCAAGGGACATATTTGTCTCATACTTCTAAAAGGACACACAATTTCAGGTCCATAATTTGTTTCAATTGCATTTGGCATCCATTTAAAAGTATGGGACACATATATGCCTCGGTCATAAGTGCTGACTATTTTTTGACTATTATTACAAGGTTTTTAGAAAATGTGTTTGCTTAATTGTTGTCAGAGAACTGAAAATATTCAGATTTTTTCCAACAAGACGACACCCTGCCTTATTACAGAAACATTCTCAGAGACGTTCTCTCATCTTGATGTGTACTTTGTCGAAGGGGTCCAGTCCAGTGGGCACCACATTCTGCTGATTTACCCCCTCTGGATTTCTATTTGTGAGGTCATGTCAAGGCAGCCCACTGTGAGGACACTGTTGTTCACCTAATAAGGCAGAACTTTTGATGCTTATACATTCAACCAGATGTTTAGTGAAAGTTCACAGTTAATGTGATACAAGCCTTATCCTTATCAATCATACATGGTGGAAAGTGCACTGAACCTCATGATCCTACTGGTCCTTCTGGCCGTACAGAAATGGATGAACAAATGAAATGAAGTTGACCAGAAAAAAAATGACATAGCTGTAGAGTCTGTAATGATAAAGCTCAAAGCAAATGTAAGTAACACTGCATTTTTTTTTATTTGCATTTTCCCGACAGTCCCAACTTCTGATGGTTGCAGAAAGCGAGGGCGTGATGAAGTATGTCATCAGTAAAAAGGCCCACACGTGTTGTGTGAGATAGAAGAGAAAGAAGGTTTTTTGTGGTGAGTTATGTGAAGTGGTGGGAGGTACTCAAGGAGGAAAGAGTGGTGACTGGAGCAGACTTCAATGGCGATGTTGCTGAAGGGACAACAGCAACAAAAAACGCATATTTATATAGAAACAGAGATGGTGGGATGTTGGGTATGTACAGTGTTAAAGAGAGCACAGGTGAAATATGTCCTATTGATGTGATTCAACCTAAAAGAGATTGGCAACTTTAAGGTGGTGGTAGGAGACAACATATGCAGTTGCAGTTATACAACACCAGATGGTGGTTTTAGGGATGACTATAAACATGAATTAGATGAAAGCAATGGGGGTTAAGCCAAGGATCAAAGTTAAAAGAGAAATTCAGGGAGATGATGAGACAGATATCGCTTGTTGCTAAAGCAGTACTGGGAAAATTGACAACTACTGCAGAAGTGTTAAGGGAGTCAGTCAGTTAAGAAGGTAATTGGTGAGGCACCTGGCCAATTAAACAATTAATTACAAACTTGGTGATGGAATAAGCTAGTACAGGACAGTGCAAATAATAAAAGCTTGATGAATTGGGATAGTCAGAGATAGGAAGAAAGTACAAAGGAGTGCAGAGCAATGTGGAATAACATGAAAAGGTAGCAAATAACAAGGTAAGGAGTGAAAAGCTGCTCTCAAAATAAGGAAAAATGACTTGTATTTTTGGTTGGCCAGACAGAGAACAAGCTGAGAACAATATCAGGTGTAAAATTAGAATCTGGATGAATATGAAGAACAAATTAAATATGGGTTCATACAGTTTATATTTATAGACGACCATACTTTCATCTTAAAAGTGAATTAACACTGCTCACAAAAATTAGGGGATATTTAAAAATTAAATATCTCCTAATGAAATATCCCCTATTTTTTGGGAGCAATGTATTTTAATGTAGCAGTTTCTTCTGCACAGTTTCTTCCTCCATGATGCAATTTTTCAGTGAAGAATGTTAATCACTTTCCTTCTAATCTGTGACAATGATGGATCCTATTGTTTTATCAATTTAAGCCTTTATCAGGCTTTAAAGTGTGGCATTTATTTCAAAGTGTGTTTCTGCATACAAATTCCTAAAGTCAACAGTGAGAAAATAAAGTCATTGAACTTGGTGACTACCCAATTAACGAGGAGTCACTGGGGCAGTCCAAATATAAATTATCAAGTACATCAAGTTCTATGTTGGGTATCACAGTGATGAGGTGGTTAGCATTGCCGCCTCACAGCTCCGAGAGGCCTGGTTCGGTTCCCGTATTTGGGTATTTCCTGTGTGAAGACTTCATGTCCTCCCTGTGCTTGCGTGGGTTTTCTCTGGGTATTCCGGATTCCTGCCACATTCCTAAGACATTTGTTAGGTTAATTGGTGTGAATGTGTGTATGGGTGTGTAAGTATGTGCCATACGATGGATTGGTACCCTGTTTTGGGTTGTCCCTGCCTTGCACACCATGCCATCGGTTGACTGGGATAAGCGGATAAGACAATAAATGAATGAAACATTTTGTGTCAGTGATGGGAGTGGATAAGGCATAGCCTAAAAAGCAAGATTCTGCTACAAAAATACTGTTCACAAAAACTTTATTGAGCAATGTATATGTCATTACTATTATTTTATTCATCCATCTTTATTCATACATCTTGGTAATGTACTTGTCTCTTCCCATTTAGCCTGTTATATTTGAGTCCAATGAAATGACAATTCTAAATAAATGAAAAGTAGCTTCAAGATGAAAGAGAACTGCCTATGATGAACAATGTTTATGAATGTACACTGCTCACAAAAATGTGAGGATATTTTAAAATGAATACCAAGAGAATCCCATAAGCATCAAACAGTAGACTCATGTATTGATTCTAGTGATCATACATTCTACTGAACAGTCGATGTGTGGCACTCTCATCCAGTTTAACATGCTTCTGTACACCCCCGATGTATATGTCACTTGCTACTCAATCATAATTGAGTTTTCATCTCATTTGCTGTAATCAAACAACTCTCTTTGACTTTTCATTTGCTTTCCTAGTAAAAAAAATCAAATGCTTCTTTTTGAATCACTTTATATGCTGTTTTTCATATTTTGAATCCCCTAATTTTGCGAGCAGTGTATATCAGCCAGAACAAGCTTTTATTTTCTCATTTTGTGGCCTTGAACAAACCTGTCTAATCTCAGCATGACTCTATGGAATCAGAGCATGGAAACAGAGCAATTTTTTCTTTTCCAATCTTGTCTCATATACTGGATTGCCTAGATGTTTTTAGTATGTAAAATGACAACTACACGTTTGTTAACCAATTTTGGATTCACAGAACTCTGGGTAATATTAAGTAAGCTTCACCTGCCTCAATATTGTCCAAATTTGACACACCCTCAGTAAGCAGGTATCATACTTAACCTAAATTCGCTAATTGGAGGAACGTTTTGGAGACGGCAGGGACCACAGACAGGGAGCAATAAAGAAAATTACAAATATATGACTATTACAAAAATGTAGTAGGAGTGGAATAAAGTTGGCATTAATACAAATCTACAGCAACAGAAAGCATATAGAATTTTCTAAATATTGTATGTACACAGTTCTTGACAGAAAGTCTAACTAATTTCATGTCTGGGGCAAACCATGGCAGACAGGCTTTTACAGGGCAATGACTTTGACAGCTCTATTATTGCCAATGACAGAGAACAGTACTCCCTAAAATAACTATACCTGAGATGGGAAATAACATCGATAGCAATGATCGAGAAGAGCACTAAACTGAGCAGGTAGTCCTGACTGATAATTTGTAGTTAGGAAGCACTGTATTTTGGGTTTAAAGTGTGAATGGCAGCAGATGAACAAAAGTGGATGCTACTCGTTAGTGCCTCACAGATCTGCTGTGCCAGCATTAACCCTGAGATCTATACTGAACAAAAATACAAACGCAAAACTTCTATTTTTGCTTCCAATTTTACATGAGTTGAACTTAAAGATCTAAGACTTGCTCTATGTACAAAAAAAGCTTTTTTTCCAGATATTGTGCATAAATTTGTCTAAATTTATGTCTGAACTCTTCTCCGAGATAATCCATTCACCTCACAAGTGTGGCATATCAAGATGCTGATTAGACAGCATGATAATTGCACAGGTGTCCCTTAGGCTGGCCATTATAAAAAAGGCCACTCTAAAACGTGCAGTTTTATCACACAATGCCACAGATGTTGCAAGTTTTGAGGGAGCGTGCAATTGGTGTGCTAACTGCAGGAACAGTTCACCAGAGCTGTTGCCTGTGAATTGAATTGAATTCATTGAATTCAATTGAATTCAATCACATTCAGTGAATTGAATTGAATTCATAAATCCAACCGGCCTCACAATCGCAGCCCACCTATAACCACACCAGCCCAGGACCTTCACATCCAGCATCTTCACCTCCAAGACTGTCTGAGATTAGCCACCCGGGACAGCTGCTACGAAAACGGTTTGCATAACCAAGGAATTTCTGCACAAACTGTCAGAAAAGCACATTTGTCAAGTAAAAATTTTATGTAGTGTTTTTTGAGGCACATTGTCTGCTGATAACTGAATGATGGAGGTAGTTACCGCACTCTGGTGTGGCCCGGGCATGGTGGGGCTGGTTTCTGTTGATGAAGACCAGTAGATTGATGCTGAGGTGGAGGAACATCTAAGTGTGTGGTGCTGGAGCTGATACCGGAACATCAGCTCAGAGAGAAAAGAGAAAATGTAGTTACTTATTGGTAAGTAGCTCTATTAACAATCACTTATGCCAATCACTGATAACATGTGCAGCACGAGACTCTGACAGCATTTACACCACATTTAACCAAAAACCTGTGTAAATAAGGATGTTTTTATCCTAGACTTAAAAATTTGAATTAAAGTGGGGAGTTTATTCCATAGTTGGGGGCCAAGTATGAGAAAGCTTTTTCCTCTGCTGTGACGTTTATAATTCTAGGAACTGAAAGAAGTCCTGCACAGCTGGGTTAGTTTATTTAGAGGTTCTTAGAACAAGATGCTGTTTTTTACATTGTCATATCTAAAACTCTGGGCATCTTTTGCTGGTCAACTTTTTCAGTACTCAGAAAGAGAGAGCAGAAGTACTGAAACTAAAATGCTGGTATCTGTGTATATATCATACAACGTGACTAAAAGTAAATCTAAAAAACAAACCACATCAGTATGAGCATCAATCACAGAAGAACAAAAATGGAAACTAGGTTTAAACACATACTACTTAGAATAGCAAATATCTGAGCTATTCATGTGTTTTCTGTTTACAGACCCCCAGATTTATTCAGTAATGCACATCTGTCATGGGACTGAAACAAACATAAATATCTTTCATCAAACTAGCACATGAGACTGAGTGGCCTTTATTTTCTTTGTGCCTTAAGGGCTTTGACTGTAAATGTAAGAAGAACATGACTCAACATCCAGGAAGTAAGTTTCAAGGCACTATTTACAAAAAAAAACTAAGAATTACTGGAAGACTGCCCCTGTTTTTGTCCTTGGTAACTTATGTTTCTTTATGCATTCTAGCTAGTTGCGCTCTTATAAAGAAAAAGGTAGCTTAGGGCTTAAATAAATAAAAAATGCTGGATTTGTTTAGGTTTCACCATATAAAAAATCGTATCTTTAAGAAAACACAACTCTCTTTACAGATTCAGATTTAGGGCAAGTCTGTCTAGTTTGTCTATTGCAATGAAATGTAGGAGAAAGAGACATCTTCATTTTTAACCCTTGGCCTCAGGTCTATCCTTTAGTCTATCTTTTAAATGAAATGCACTGTTTATTGTATGCTCAGTCACTTTATTTAGTTTGATTCTCAAAAGTACACTACAGAAATCAACATGCTATATAAAGAAAAAAAATAACCCATGCTACATGGATGAAAAAAAAAACAAATATCACAATGCTAGCAATACTGGCACATTATAAGTCTGTCAGAAAAAAAAAACAATCCAGAATGCTATTTGCAACATCCTGCTAGTTCATATTAGCCTGGATTCATTGTGGCATGTATTATGAGTGATTCCCCATTCTTGTCACTTGATTAAATTTCCATTAGCCATGCTTACCAGTTGTTATGGCACGGAGCACTGCTGAAAGATGTTCTCCAAATGTGATTTCCATGATGAGAGCAAAGGTGGAATAATGACACAGCAACATGATTTAAGTACCAGCACAATGTGACAGTCTCTCTCACTCTCCCTCTCCCTCTCTCTCTTTGGCTTTTTCTTTGTTGTATTTCTTTGTCTCTCTTGCTTCCCATATCACAAGATCATGACAATCAAAGCCCAGGGAAAGATAAAGACAGTAAAAATAACTGTGACACATAGAGCAGTGCAATTAGTTACATATACTGTAATACATAGGGCTGCTTATATCATATATAACAAATAATCTAATAATATAACAGCTATCAGGAGTTTTGTACACCTAAATGAAAAGCTACCACCAGATATGTGTATGCATTTTAATTAGGATAATCACATAAGGATAGGATAATCACGTCTCTAAATCCAAGGACTGCAAGTGTAGGATTTGGCTGTATACATGTTTTCAGATAGAATGATGCTGAATGTTAGCCACGAGGCATCCCATTCACTCTAATGACCAGCAGGATTAATTAGCAGTAGGAGGATGGGCAGCATGGAGACCAGTCTCCCCCTCATTAATTCGCTTGCAGGTGTTCTCCTGCCACTCACTCCCCCTCTGTCTGCACACAGATAAGATTGACGAGAAACTAGCCCACACTGGCTCAATCTTATTAGCCCTTGGCTGAAATCATACCACAGAGAGAACTTTCAGTTGAGGGCAGCTGGAAATGAGAGCTAGAATGTGGCAGAAAAGAAATTAGACTCTATATCAAATAGAAATGGTGATATTGCATCACATGGAATCGTTGGGGGCTTATCTTTACTGAGATATGTCAACATCTGCTAGACAAAGACTCAGTTGACCTGATTTAACATAATGTGAGGCTTAATATGTTTAATTTATCCCCGTCTCTTCTATTTGCCAATAGGCTGTTTAGTTCTGGCTAGTTAACGTGAAGTCATGTACAACCCCAAATTTTAAAAAAATTTACAGGATGGAAAATTCAAATACAACCAGATACCCCCCCCCTTCCTGTTAAAATAAAATAAAATAAATAAATAAAAACCACACAGCGCTCCTAACATGTTCTTTGACTTTTATATTAATGCAGACAGTATAAACCCAACATAGTTACTATTTTGTCTAAACAATTTCAATGTATTTGTTATTAAACATAAAGTCCTGCATGTTATTTCTGTAACATTTTCCAAAAAAAGGACAATAGTACAAAATCAGTGTCCACAAAAGGCAGACTCCTTGAGAAGCAAAGGTGGACAGAGGATCCTCAGTGGTTAACAAATATGTAAGAAAACTTTTCAAATGTTTAAAGGTTTCTGAAAAAAATTACTGGAAGGTATTTACATATTTCAGTGCTAGCATTTGATTTGTTTTACATTGTCTTTTCGATAAATGCATAGACGTTCCTGGAAAATATGTGATCTTAAATGTACTTTTCTGCATTAATGCTTCCATCACAGAACTAAAACAACCTTTTCCAAGGGCACTGACTTAGCCCCACACCATGTCAGATCCTGGCTTTTAGAGTATGGAGTATTTGAGTATGGAGGCCTTGTGATGAGA
The DNA here is from genome assembly GCA_034780255.1 of Parotocinclus maculicauda. NCBI lineage: Eukaryota > Metazoa > Chordata > Actinopteri > Siluriformes > Loricariidae > Parotocinclus > Parotocinclus maculicauda. The sequence goes on from JAUZSU010159564.1 coordinate 8,119, forward strand.
GTTTCAATCCTGCCTTTGCTATGAAACTACACACCGCTGCAACTTCTAATGTGATGAGGATCTACAAACACAGCTGTAACATCAGTGGCCAAATGTGCTGCAGGATACCATACGAAACCCAACTGTATCTCATCTTGTATCCAGATTAGAGGGGACCTAACAGGGTAACTAGAACTTCTTTTTGACTGTACAGTTTCCCCCCCAAAAAATATAAAAGATAATGATATGGAATGATATCACCTACACATATCATCATTACATTCTGGCATAATGTTTTAGTTGATTCTAACAACTCTAACAAAAGGGAGTACACCCCTAAGTGAAAATGGCCAAATTGTACCCAATTAGCCATTTTTCTCCCTGGTATTTTGTGACTCGTTAGTGTTACAAGGTCTCAGGTGGGAATGGGAAGCAGGTGTATTAAATTTTTTGTGTTGCCGCTCTCACACTCTCTCATACTGGTCACTGGAAATTCAACATGGCACCTCATGATAAAAAAAACCTCTCTGAGGATCTGAAAAAAGACTTGTTGTTCTATATAGAGGTCGCCTAGGCTATTAGAAGACAACACCCTGGAAGTGAGCTGCAGCGCTGTGGCCAAGACCAATACAGCAGTTAAACAGGACATGTTTCACCAAAGAAGTTGAGTGCACATGCTCAGTGTCATATCCAGAGGTTGTTTTTTAAAAATAGATGTAGGCGTGCCAGCATTGCTGCAGAGGTTAAAGGGGTGGGGGGCTGGGGGACTCAGACTATACACCGCACACTGTATTAAATTGATCTTCATGGCTGTCGTCTCAGAAGGAAGCCTCTACAAAAGATTCAGAACTCTTCAGAAGAGTTTGCTGAAGACAAGCCTAAGACTATGGACATATTAAGGGAAATATCCCATAATTTTTGTAAGAAGTATAGTTATGTGGTGCATATATAGTGTAGATAAGCATATGTGCTATATAGCTTAACTGCAGATATATTAATATGGTTTATATAAATGCAAATAAGTTACATATGCACATCTAAGGCCTTTGGGCTTATCCCCTGCAAGGCGTTTCCATTTAATCACCTAGACTGCTTGAGGGAAGAGCTTTCAGCTGCAGTATCTTTTTCCAAACTTCATCACTGAAAACTGGCAATGATCCAGGTGACTGGGGTCCTTAGTTATTCTTCCTGCACTGCCATATGTAAATGTCCTGTAGGGAAGGGGCACGTGGCAAGCTCTGCTGAGTGCACAACCCTGGACAGTGCTTTTTCATCTTGTTCTGTGGCACTGAGATACCATGCTGTAATGTTGCCACTCAAGAAGCTCTCTATGATGCTTGTGGATCATAGCGAGTGCCCAATACTGGCCAGGTTGTGCAGGAAGTAGAGGTCCTGCCATGCATGTATTGTTAGGTTTGTTATGTGGTTTGACTGATAGATTCTTGGTGAGCTAGACAATACATTTAAAACTCTCTCTGTCAATGGCTGTAGTTCCTGCATCTTGTCAAAATCCACAACCAGCTCATTTGTCTTGGCAACATTCAGGAAGAGGCAAATAGGGCTACTTATTGTGTGACATCAGCAAACCTAACATGCCTGTTGGAGCTGCTGTTGGTATACAGGGAGTTCAGCAATGGGCTGAGAACACAGCCCTGAGGTGCTCCTGTGCGGATGGTAACTAAGATACAATTGATTATGTGTTCCCTGCTATCACCAACTCAAATTGTCGAGACAGACTTTCTGAAAGTATTTTATAAAGCTGAAGATAGAGAAGAGCAGGCTCAAGTGCCTGAGTTTTGTTGTGAGGGTGGAATGAACAAAGTTGTTAAATGCCTGTCTATGGATAGGAGGTACATACACTGCTTACAAAAAATTGGGGATATTAATTATAGGACATTTCCTTTTAAAATATAATATATAATATATTCCTTTAAAAATAATATATATAATTTTTGTAAGAAGCATACAACCAGACAGAGTTCATCCATTGAATCTGCATAGAGAGAGGACCATTATAAAGAGGGTAGCACTTGACATTTAATAGAAAAAAAAGTCTAGACCTGCTATAACTGCCAAGGTCAAATACAAGCCTTTCAAGTGAATACATACATATAGGACAAAAGTGTGTACTTACTAACAGCGCACAAAATCACATTCTAATCTGCTTCTGGAAGCAATATCATCACACAACTATTAATTTTAAACTTTGAATATTAATTTAAGTTTTTATGGCTTCAAATTAATTGTGAAAGGTATAACATAACTGGACTGTGTATTAGTGGAAATGTTCTCTAGCTTTAGGTTTGACAGGAGAAAGTTACTTTGGATACCATATTATCCACTGTAAATAAGGAGGAGGAGCAATGGTCTTGGTCTGTTTTTAATGATTTTGGCCAAGCTTACTGTTGTTGTCGGAGTGGGAGGGTTTTTTGCAAATGGGGAACCAACTTTTTGTACAAATATTTGGCCATATGATTTACTTTGGTAGGTGGGGGTGTGGGTAGGCAGTTATGGGGGACCTACTCGAGGAGTTAATTTGTGGAGACACATCTAAAAGGAATTCATTTTGTGTTACCTGTGGTGTCTCTCTTGGATTAACAACCTATCTAAGTGTTTGTTTTAGAGAATTTGAGTAGCACATAAATAAATACAACATAAAGCAGAAACAATTGATTCTCAGATTGTTCTTGAGGAGACCTAACATTCAGAAAACATTCTTTATAGCAATAAATACTTAGTGTTCCCTCAAGGTCAATCTTTTGATTCCATGAACTGCTGTATCTGCCATATGAGAGGCAAACAACATAATGTACCCATATAACTTATTTAACCTGAATAATTAAATTTTAAAGACGTCTGCTTGTCTATTGTGAGAACATGACAATGTTTGTACCTGAAAACTATGTTTCATCACTTCCACAACAAATATCTCATTACTATTATATTTTGAAACCGCTGAGAAATGTTGTGCTTATACTAATAATCTGCACTTGTCACTTTAGTTAGTACATGTTCAGTTGCATAGTTAGATATAATTAAATTACATGTAATTTTACAAGATTTTAAACACCTAACTGTAAATCGCCTAACTAAAAACAAATTCAGAATGCACATATTCCACTGATTTAGGTTTTTAAATCAGAGACTTTGCAGTTTATTGTATTTAATAATTAAATTCATTGACCACTTGATGACTTTGATTTACTATAGGATAGATGCACTTTGTATGTATCAATTTGCTCTGCATAAATGGTCAGACATGTTATCTTGTTTGTTAAAGGAAAATAATAGGTTCACCACTGACTACATAATATTGTATTTGAGTGGTGGATTATTCTCAGCGTAACATACTTGGATCTGAACTAATAACCAATTATAATAACAACATGAGTTCAGATCCAGGCTCCAAAAGGACCTATGGCAAGTTCTTTATCTTTCAACTGCTCAGCTAAGTTGTAAAAGACTTTGGATTAGGAGACTTGTTAAGGAAAGTGGTAGTTGTATGATCTTTCTTTACTGATGAACAACAGAAGGACTACAGTCAGAAACTGTGTATGTACAACTAAGAATAACAATAAAATATTGTACCACCAAGACTGTAGACTGTATTTTTGTAACAAATTGTGTTCTCAATGTAGATTATTTTAATATTAGAAGCACTTTGGTGAGTTTATACTCAACTGTGTAAACTTCGAGAATAAAGACTTTGAAATAGAATATGATCTAATTATTAATTCTGTAATGCTGTTATTCCCTACAAGGGGGATTGTCCCAGTCCCAAAGTGCATTGCACAGTTTGGCGGCCTCATTCTTTTAGGGGATTTATTTAATGTCATGTATTTTTAGTAACACATGTAATTGTTTGTGCTGTAATCTATCATAAAAAGCATGTGCTTTTGATGTAGTATTGACTGTTTGCAGGTATGGTGTCTTTACTTACCATCTTGGTCTTTGTGGAAGGTTCTAAAACTGTATTGTCTTGTTAGTTCATTAAAATGTGCAGTAATAATAATAATAATAATAATAATAATAATAATAATAATAATAATAAAATGCCTATTTTAGTTTGCTGCCTGCCAAGGGTTTGTTTATGTGTTGTTTTGTAGAAAAATAATACACTGTAGATACTTTATGTACAAATTTGATGTGCAACATTAACATGAATTTGTAGGCATACATTTGTACACATCTCCATGCATAACTCTGAAAAGTACCTCATATAGAAAATTTTAATTTTAGACAACTTACTCACTCAGTGAAAACAGAAAGAAGAAATCATGGCAGAAAAATAAATCAGAACTGGCAGTGATGACAAGGAGAGCACATATGCACTGCTATCACTGATGGAGCTATTGGCCATTAGGATGTAAATAGCAAGCACATCTGAAGGGGACACATCAGAGTATGAATTTTAGGTCGGTTTAATGAGACCATCAGGCAGAAAAACCACATTCAGCCCTAATATTTGCTCCAAATTGGGTTTGGAATTTAATGACATTTTTAAATAACCATTTAATAAATTACAACCCAAAATCAGAAACATTAGGACAGTATGAAAATGCAAATATAAAAACCTACTTACATTTATTTTGACTTTCTTTTTATTGCAGATGGTATGAAACCAAGATGGTTCATGTTTTGTCTGGTCAACTTAATTTAATTTGTAATAAAACATCCATTTTTGCATTTCAGGGTCTGGAACACATTCCAAAAAGTTGGGTACTAAAGCATTTACCACTCTAATCTTGCCATTCCTTCTGACAGCATTTAAAATATGCTTTGGCACTGAGGATACCAAGTGATGAAGTGTTGGTTCCATTGTTCCTGCAAACACCTCTGGTGTGCAACAATACATGGTCATCGTCGTTGCAGTTTTCATTTTAGAATTTTTCCACATACATTCTCTACTGGGCACAGGTCAGGACTGCTGGCAGGCCAGTCCAGTACCCCTACTATCTCCTTCCATGGCTATGCCTTTGTAATGTAAGCAGCATGTGGTCCTGCTGAAGAAAAAAAAACATGATTATAATAAATATTTTTGAAGGCAGCATATGTTGGTCTAAAAACTCAGTGTACTTTTCTGCATTAATGCTGCCATTCTGTGAACATTGTGACCTAGAAAGTTGCACTAAAAGCTATATATACACATGTACATTATGTACACCTGTTTATCTACACACTAACATATATTTAAACATCCAATTATATTCAAAGGCAGAAACTCACTTAGGGCATTTAGGGACAAGGTCAAGACAACCTGTTGGAGTTCAAACCCAGCCTCAGAATGGGGAAAAAAGGTGTTTTAAGTCACTTAAGGTGGCATGATTGCTGGTGCTAGATTGGCTGGTATAGTAGCCCGTCTAGTATATTGAGTATTGTAGAAACTGCTGATCGACTGGGATTTTCACATACAGCCATCTCTAGGGTTTACAGAATATGTTAGATAATAATTAGAAAATTAGACAATAGAAAATAATAAAACATTTCTTGACATGATGAGTCCTAATTTCTGCTATGCTATTCTGATGGTAGGGTCAGAATTTGATGCAAACAACATGAAAGCAGGGATCAGTAATGTCTTGTGTCAAAGGCTGCTGCTCATGGTGTAATGGTATGGGGGATATTTTCTTGGCACATTTTGAGACCTTACCAGTTGAGCATCATTTAAATGCCACAGCTTACCTGAGTATTGTTGCTGACCATCCATCCATGACAACAATATATCTTCTGAATTCTAGCAGGATAACACACCATGCCACAACATCATCAAAGGTTTTTTGAACATGACAATGAGTTTACTGTACTTACATAGACTCCACAATCACCAAG
>JAUZSU010159575.1:0-13925 GCA_034780255.1 Parotocinclus maculicauda
GACAAACTCCACCACCGCAGAGCCCACTTTCTGCCAGATCTGTTGCTCTGCCTATGAGTCACGTAATGAAAGTATTCTTACTCTCTCTAAATCCATTATGTCATTACGTAAAGACTTTGGAATATCACGATATGGATGTATTATATCGTTTAAAAAACTATACCGGTATTATTGCGAACGATACGATATGGCACACCGCTACACTCAAGTCAATGCCAATTAAGCAAATCAACCCAACACGCATGTCTTTGGAAACCGGAGTACTCAGAGTAAACCCACACAGACACAGGGAGGACATGTAGACTCCACACAGAAAGGACCCAGGCTGCTCCACCCTGGGATTGAACCCAGGACCTTCTTGCTGTGAGCCGGTGGTGCTACCCACCAAGCCATCGTGCTGGAGATGCAATTCAAAAAAAGCAATCTTTTAAAAGAGTGAAAAAAGTATGTGCTCATGATGACCATAGAGTCAAGAGAAGGTTCTCCTCGGCAGGGTGGCAGATAGATTGGAAAATGACAAGGTAGAGGAGGGTGAGATGGAGGAAAAAGAAGGTTAGATATTATCTACACATCTATATGTATATCTATAGGAGATACAGCCATAAATAAACACATGAATAGCAGCAGTCAAAATCCTTTTACATAAAACCAAATACAAATCCTCACTGGTTATCAGTGGCTTATCAGCAAATGGTGATTCCTACTCCAGTTGTGATGATTTTTTAATGATTAACATATTTTCGACAAACATTTGTTAAATGGTCTATAAATACTGTCATGAGGTTTTCATTACATGGTAAATGGACCGTCAGTCATTATCCAAATTACTTGCTACTGGATATGCAATCTGTCTGTCAAGCCCACAATCTCCAATCACGCTAACATTTCACAGATCATAAGTACAAAAAGTACATGAGTAAAGGTGAACTAAATAACTTTAAGATGTAATTTAAAAAGAGAGGTTATTTATTTTTTAAATGTTGTATCTATTTGTTATCTTCATTATTTCCAGGTTTCCCATAATACTTTTTTAGGTATTCTGTCTCATCTTTTTCCACTCTTCCTTTCTTCCATTTCCTCTGATTTACGTCTGCTCTCTCATCTTTTTCTTCTTTTACTTCTGTTCTTTCAGTCTTTCTCCCGTCTTCCTTCTTCACTCACTCACTAATCTCTTCCTTTTCACCTTCCTTCCTTACCTTTCCCTTTCTTTTCTCTTTTTCTCTCCTCCATGTCCTCGTTCCCATGTAACTTTTTACATACAGAATGCAAAACCAAACTACCGTACTGACATATTTTTCTATTGTATTATTGTCAATATAATTGTACCTATTTTTTTTCTTTCTTCCATATGTAAGAACGTCTTTAGGTACCTTGTTACATACCTAAATATTTCCTTCCTCTCTTTCCCCCACAAATTCCTTCCTCCTTTCCTCTCTTCTTTTCTTTCCTTCCTTCCTTCCTTTTCTCCTCCATTCCTTCCTAATTTCCTTTCTTCTTTTCCTTCCTTCCTCTCTTTTTCCCTCTATTCCTTCCTCATTTCCTCACTTTTCTTTCCTTCCTTCCTTCCTCCTTCCTCTTTTCCCATAAATTCCTTCCTCCTTTCCTCTCTTTCCCCCTAAATTCCTTCCTCCTTCCCTCTTCTTTTCTTTCCTTCCTTCCTTCCTTTTCCCCTCTATTCCTTCCTCATTTCCTCTCTTCTTTTTCTCTTTTCCATAAAAACTTTTTTTACACAGAGAATGCAAACCCTCTCTTGTTGTCAGTGGCTTATGGGCATACTGTGGTTTATACTCTATCATGGACATTCCTTTCATAATTAACATGGATTTTTTATTGATCTATAAGGAACAGTGCCATGCCATGGTTCACAGACCAAAGTACATTTTTCAAATGACTTGGTACTTGATATGCTGTCTGTGATAATTAGCACAGGATGACATGAGCAAAGCTGAAATTTCTTCAAATATGTGTTACGTCTTTTTTTTTTCTAATGACTTTTTCCAATTACACATTTCCACTAAATTTAACTTCAGTTTACTTTTTACTTGCTTTTTTCTTTCTTTTAAACTTAAGAACGTCTTATGTACCTAAATAAAGCATACCTAAATATTTCCTTTTTCTTATCCGCGCAATCAGGTCTACACTTTTAACAGAAAATAATTACATTGCATTGGGTTGCCTATTAAATCATAACTAAAAGTAATGAAACTGATTTTCTTTTTTGTTAGAGGGATCAGAGGGAACATAATTATGTGACTTGATCCACCAATCACAGCATGGTACATCACCGATTTGAAAAATACTTTTGCATCCCCTATTTCTGCACTTTGGCTTTAATGATATTCTAACTTTTCCACCTCGTCTTGGCGTAAAAATATATTGCGATATTTTGGTGTTTATTTAAATTATGACCTTTTTTCATTCAGGTCTTTCTTTGTGTGTATTCAAAATTCGCAAAAACCTTGCAAATGGAAAACCAGCTAGTAAGTCCGTGATTTCGTTGTGATTGCCCCATGATTTACCCACCAACCCCCAGCTGACCATCCACCCCCACCCCATCCCCTCCAGGAGAAAACCACTGCTCTGTTCCATATGATCTTAGTGCCACAAAAAAATACAAAACGTTGGTTGTCAGGCTTTTATCAGCATATTGTTTCCCCGACTCTAGCCTTGATGATCTTTTAATGATTACCATATTTCAACAGTCCAACAGAAATGAGCCAAATTACTCGCTATTGGATACCCAATCTGTCTGTCAAGCCCACAATCTCCATCACACTAGTGAACAACATTTCACAGATAATTAGCACAGGAATACATGAGTGAAGCTGAACTGACTTTCTTAGAAAAGCAATTAAAAAAAGTGTTTTTCTTTAACCCAAGCAATATCATTATCAGTGGATCAATGACTTGCAATTTAAAATGAATTTGACAGCGCGGGTGACACAGTGCATGATAGTGCAAAATACATGGCCTAGTCTGTAAATAAAACTAACAACATTTCCAAACATAAGTAAGGGTGAGAAAGAGTAAACAAAACAAATTAATACAGACTAACTACAATCGATACAAAAAAGGGCCAAACAGTGGCAGCTCGACAGAGCAGGATCATCTCACAACTTCATTATCACTGTGGTGGAATTCACCTTTAAAAACGCACAAGATATGCACACTAATCAACTTCTTGCTCTAATAATAAACTGCTTTGTAATGACCTACCTGAAGACTCTCATGAGTCACATGGTTAAACCTCTGTTATAATGTATGGTAGCAAGAAGGCCACCCAAGCTTGTTTTAAAAAATTAACAAAAGATAAATTGTGCAAGAAAGCGTATAGCGCATGTGCATATTGCACTTAGTCAAATTCTACTGCATTAGTAGTCCAGAGCCTTAAACACTAAGCCACTACTGACCCTGAAAATGGATATTTACATTTAATCATTGGCAGACTTACAGATCGAGTGACTTCTAAAGCAAATGAAGGGCTTGCTCCAGAATCCTAGAGTTTCAGTGACTTGAATACATACTTCATGTACTTACAAACTTTTCCTTCTGTGTTCTTTTTAATATACATATATAAATTTTTTCACTCCACACGTCCTTACATACGACATTTTTTCAAATGGTCCTACATCATTACATCCTCCCTTTTATTATGCCTTCATTTACATTCCTGCACACACATGTACTTTTCTTCTTTTCCTCTATCTTGACTTTTTTCTTCTTTTCTATTTCTTCCATTTTTTCTTTCAAATCTTACTTTCCTCCTCTCGTTTCCCTCTTGTCCTTCTGAACCTTCCTTTCCATTCTTTCTTTCCTTCTCACTTCTATTTCTTATATTCCTATTATCCTCTCTATATTCCCCCCTTCTTTTTTTTCATCCACTTTTTTCTTCCTCATTCCCCATTTTCTGTCTTTCTACCTTCATTCGTTTCTCCTAATTAATCTCTATCATCTTTCCTCCTCGCTATTTGTCTTCCTTCTTTCCTTTTACTTTCCTCCTCTTTCTCCTCTGTTCTTTCTTTCCTTTATGTCATTATTTTTCTTTCATTTTCCTCTTTTCCTTTTCAATTATCCCTCCCTTCCATTTCAACTATCTTTTTTATTTACATTTAGCAGACGCCCTTATCCAGAGAGACTTACAACTCATACATCTAGGCCACCCATGGAGAATGGGTCCCCTGTTGAGTCTTGGTCCTCCCGAGGTTTCTACCTACCACTTTCAGGAAGTTTTTCCTTGCCACTGTCGCCCTAGGTTTGCTCAACTTGGGAATGGACTTTTTAAGATAATATAATATTGTAAAGCTGTTTTGAGACAATGCACCATTATAAAAAGCGCTATATAAATAAATCAGAATTGAATTAAATACAGTCTTACAGTTCAAGAAATGGTGGGTCAAGGGTCTTGCTTAAGGTGGTATTTGAACCCTGGACCATCAAGTCCACAGATCCGCAGGTCCAGTACCTTAACCGCTAGGTTACCGTAGTCCCCAGTCTTTTCTTCCCTCTTTTCCTAAATGTGAAGCCTTGAGCTTACATGCAGATGTGTGGTTCTGAAAGAAGAGATCAATCTAAAGTGGCCCAAAGACATTTGAGGTCTTGAAAGCAAACAAATTTGAATTTGATTCTACTAGGACAGTCACATAAGAGAATTTCAGATAAACAAGAATCAAGTGAGCAGCAGCCTTATAACGAAACTGTAGAGCAGATATTGAATAGTAAGAAAGGTCTTCATATTTTAGTAATCAAGTCAGGAAATGACAAGATGCAAATTTTTCATTTGACATATTTTATATCCTCACTTCCCACGAGAATACATGTCATGCTTATCACCTAGGAAGGCATGTCAGAAAGTCCTATTTAAAGCCTTGTTCAAGTCCATGTGTCAGTTAGGTTATACCAGTGTCACCATATAGAGGGATTTCCAGACAACTCAATCCAGAGTTCTTGTGGAGTTCAGCTTTCTAAATTTGGCTTTATACCGCCAGAAAAGTATATCATGACAGCCTTTCCTATAAAAAATGTCATGTGGAAGAAGAAACATAGTGAATCTGTTCAATTTAAGAAACTTGCAGGCTTTTCTTCTCTGTCCAGCCCTGACGATATCCACCTTCTATCCTTAGCCTAATCTGACTGTATAGACCATACTGCCCACCACATGGCCACACTGAGTGGCACCTTATATATGTGGTATTAAGCAGAAATAGAGTTGTCTGCAGCTGTTTTTGGCTCTTGCATCAGAAGACCTTAATCAGCTCTGACTCTATGGTTAATATATTCAGAGGTGTGAAAAATATAGGTAAAAAGACCTGGAGGACTCCACTGGGAAATGCCCTTTCCAAATCATGTAATAACAAACAAGTTCATCATCCAACATAAAAGCACTGTTGCATGGCTCACAGCATCACTAAGCAACGACTCAAATGAAGAATCAGATAAATCCAGATAAAGAAAGTGTAAAGCTGGCTAATCCATTACAGATGAAGTGCTCAGATTAAAAAAATCCCTTCTTCCAGAAACAAGAAGCAAAGAGGCACTTTAAGCTAACCTATTAACTTCACCACGCCACCAAATTCTCCCAAAAGGATTTTCCTTATTTGGTTTGGTACTTCCTGTTCACTATTCTGTTCACCTTCATCTGTTTAATGATGAGCCAGAACATTAAAGCCACCTGTGTAATATTATTTAGGTCCCTTGTTAAACCACAGAGGAACAGCTGAGGCATAAAACTCCACGACAGCACAAGAGGAAGGTGTACTGTGTGGTGTCTGGCACCAACATGTTGGCAGCAAATCCCTTAACTGCTGTAGGTGGTGAGGTAGAAGCTCCATGGACCTGCCTTGTTTGCTTATTCAACAGATGCTAGATCGGATCGAGATCTGGGGAACTTTGGAGGTCAGGCCAACACTTCAAAATGTTCCTCAGACTATTCCTGAACATTTTTGCAGCTTGGCAGGTGCATTATCTTGCTGAAAGAAGCCGCTACCATTAGGGAATACCGTTGACCATGAAGGGGTGCACTTGGCCTGCAGCAATGTTTGAGTGGGTAGTACACGGCGGAGTAACATCCACATAAACACCCAGACCCGAGGTTTCTCAATTGAACATTCCCATTGTTAGTGTCGCTTGCTTTAACGGTCAGTGGTCTTATGTTATTGCTGATTTTTGATACTTCCTTTCTTCTCATATCCAGCTCTAATTCCTTCCTAATTCAATGGTCTTTTTATGCTGGCCATAGAATGTGTATTATTAAATAAATCATTTTCAAATGTAAAAGTGTTTTTTTCCCTCTTGTTTTTCTATATAGAGAAAAGTTTTTGGACAACCCATTCAAATAATTGACACATTAATAATATAAAGCATATATTTCTGTATTCTCTATAGACTAAATGTGGCCCTAGAATAGGCTGTACTGATACCCCAGTGACATGATGTATTTATAGGTTTGTGCTTCTGACAAGTCAGTTACGGTAATCAAATTTTTACATCTGAACTTCATAAATAATGTCCATAGAGAACTGGTTTGCCAACTGATCAAGAACTTTGATGGCTTGCACAGAACCTTGATGTTAACTCAAAATGCACTGGAATGCTGAATGTGAGCCAGGGTTTATTGTTTAACATCAGAAGCTAACCTCATAATCATGTATCAACACCTAGTGGAAACCCATTTTAAAAGACAATAGTAACACCCTTATTTTGATATAATATTTTGATGTCCACAAGCTCATCTATATATTGTATGTTTGGGTAGTTGTTTAGGAAATTAAACGTAAATGTTGAAGTGAATTTTGAATTCTTAATCAATTTGGTGTTTTTTCTTTGTTCAGCCACATGTAAGTAATATGAAATGTATTCGCACTTTAAGTAAAAATAATTAAATAAAAAATTATTGTACTTTACAATTTCCCCAATAGAGGTCATAGTTCCTGCATTTCATGCAATTTACAGAATGTTTTTTATTCATGCCTTTTTAACACACAGGTTAAGTATTTTTTTTTATACGTCCAAAATCCCAAATCACCAAATATTGCATATACCTATATATTCATATTGCAGCCTTGTGCATGACCCTTTACACGGATACGTAATAGGGGGAAACAGAGTCGGCATACGAGAGCGGGGCTAAGTGTGAGGCCGGTCTCTGAAGGGCAAAGGAGCTGCTTAAGGATTCACTTTGCAGCAGGAGCCTCCCCAATGCTGGGGCTCTTTGACAAGAACTCTGACAGGTGCGGGCACGATTGCAGTCCTAATCGCAGGAGTGATCTGCTTTGCAGATAACGGTGCAGTGCAGGCAGGGGGAGAGATGGAGCTTGTGGAGAACAGAAGGAGACAGAGGGGGAGGAAGTAAAGAATTTGAGAGGGCTGTCCTGAATCTTGCCACCAGTGTTACATTATGCATACTCTCCCCTCGGTAACTCTGAATCATATCTGAGACAATCTACCATCACACACTGTCTGGCCTGCATCACAAAAGCGAGAAGGAGAAAGGGTGATGGAGAAAAAGAGGTCGATATCGGCCCAAAGCTGAAGCCAGAACACAAAGACTGAAAGAAGGAAGAAGAAAGCAAGCAGAAGTGGCTCTGTCATGATGCAGGACCTCTGAAGCACTTTCCCAATCACAAAAACGCTCTGTTATGATAATGAGGAAGCTGTAATGATGTCTGCATTTCTCACTGCCATCGCATATTCTGTCACATGTACAGAGAGTTTCCCCAAGGGCTGAGGAAGCATGAAACCAGGCCAGAGTTACTGATGTCTTAAAACTACTGCCCTTCTCTGTACAAAGAAACTGGGATGTAATGCAGCTTCTTCTCTTACTTCTCCAGTCCTGGTCTCGGATCACTCATCCAGTTTGTTTTTTATGTTTTCACACTCGCTTCTGTTTGATTGTTTGCAAAAAGTCTGGATAGTAACTTTTCGATTCATCTAAAAAAAAGTTGTGCCCAGCACCAGTCTCTGTCTTTTTGCTCCTGATGTACAGAAATGTGAAAAAGTCTTAAGAGACCATTAGATTACACATACTATTGTTTTAGTAATGGTGTAATGACTGTAAACTACATTTTTTTAGTCTCTATATTATAATACGAGAATATACGAATGAATATGAAAGCACAGTCGATTCCGGTTAATGGGACCAGCCGCTTATTCCGACCAAATCCTAAAGTACCAAAACAAATCTTATATATGTGTAATATTATTCGCTTATTTGGACCGAAATTCCGCTTAATCAGACCAAAGAACGTGTACAGTATGTAATATACGTGAAGAAACTTTTCGTCTCAGGCATCATTACCCGAAAACTCCCCAGGCTCTACTGCCACCTACAGGTCTTTGCCTAACATTTCCATTTACTACAAAAAGAAGCCACAAGTAGCCACTTTGCCACAGCTAAATCACACTGGATAAGTTCTTCAAACGTTGACTGGAATTTAGTAAGAACTTGTTTTTTACAGTATTATGCTTTCATGCTGAGTACCTATACATTGTGTTGTAGATTGTTTCGAAAAACTTGTTTGCAAATTTATTTTTTAAGTTTGTAAGCAACAGTAGTTCTTGTTTGTACGTTCACTATACGTGTAAATCGTACATTAAAGGATTAATAAACATTTAATATGTTACATAGCACGTCTTGTCTTGTAACGTAGGGCATGTTCGTTTAATCGGATCAGCCGGTTATAAGGACCAAAACGATCACGTCCCGATGTGGTCCCATTAACCGAAATCGACTGTATTATAGTGCAAATTCAGATATTAGGAGTTTGGATACAAAAGATATGGCTGTATTTTCCAACTACAGACCTTACATCATGAGATAATATTTAATCCTATCCTTCAGTTGAAGTCATTATTATTTGTTAGATATTTATCTTGAGAGAGCCTTGGTAAGAAATGTAACAAAATAACAAAAATTTTAACCTCTATAAACAGGGCAGCACGGTGACGGTAAGTAAAAGTAATGGATCTTGAAAGTGCTGTAAGAATTTCAAAGTAAGGACTTAATTTAGTGGTAGCATGAAAGTGCTCATCAGTGAATTGATTTGAATATAATGTGACGACTGCCTGCTGCTGCTGCAGTGTGATAATGTCTGAGTGGACGACACCTACTGCCAGCTGCTTTCCCTCTGCACTGGACTTTGGTGTTTATTTCTGAGTATCTCTCTTTCACTGAGCAATGGCGCCCCTCTTTATGCCCACCTAATCCTCCACACACAGCTGTTTCTGTGAGATTAACAGCACGCTCCCAAATACCCCAATAACCAGGGGCTTGATCAAGCCAGAATCATGGCCAAAATGAATAAATAAAAGGAGCATGCCTGTTTGTTTGGCCGATTTTGTTTTTATGTGCTGGCACACACTAAGAGCTGCTCTTTGTCACCTACTTAAGATACGCTTTCAGTGGTTCCATATTGGAGGGACGAAAAAAAGGAATGAAAATTGGGAGGCTGTTTGGAAAGGGCAAGCTTTGTTTTTTGTTTTCTGAAGCGAGAAGGGGAAGTTATTGCTCTGTTGGAAAGGGTCGCTCATGAAAGGGTGTTGACTGGCTGCTTATTCCCATGTAGATATGTGTTGGTTAGAGTGAACAGAGGTTCATCAGCCCTTCATGTTCTATAGATCTGGATTTATTAAAAGATGTGGTCAGACTTCATATATACCCACAAATGCCAAAGGATTGTTGTTGTTTACGTAGCACTAACTGAATTCGTATCACTATGATTTAAATGAGTACATAGAAAAAAATAACATGTTAATCATACTGCATTCTGCACCACTAAATATCAGCTTTGAATACATTTTTAAACACGGACACGTACAAGTAAGCAGCATTTAACAACCATCAGCTCAACATTAACTCGCTTTGACTTTGCCTCACAGCAAGAAGGTCCCGGGTTCAATCCTTTCTGTGTGGAGTCTGCATGGGTTTACTGTGGGTACTCCAGTTTCCTCTCACATTACAAAGATGTTATGTTATCTGGTGTCTCTAGAGTGGCCCTTAGTGTGTGACTGTGTGCATGCCTGTGTGTTTGTGTCCTACGATGGATTGGCATACTATTTAGGGTGGTTTTGCCCTTGCTCCCAGAGTTGCCGGGTGGGCACCGGCTGGCCCGTGACCCCATGTTGATTAAGTCCAGTCAAGTTAACTGTCACATATACATTGTAGCAGGTACAATAACCAGTTAAATTATAACCATCAAACCGTCTGTGTTACAAGATGTGGTGGTTTTTAACAGTCTGAACATACAATATAACAAGTTTGGAGGGGGGGGGTACAAGACAGGAAGACGTAACTGAGAAAAACTAGAATATGATAAACATCCGAGGAGTACAGTATGTGAGCACGAAAAAATAAATCCTTAGCACATAAGCACATATATTGACATTAAGAATAGCCACGGGGAAAGGGGAAACGGAAAAGGAGAAGGGGATTGAGAAAAAAAAAAAACAGCAACAACGAGCAGCCATCCGGTATATAGCAGCTGACGTGGGCAGCGCTCACATAGACCTGTCACGATGCGACTGGGGGGAGAAGCAGAAAATGGAAGGTGTGTTCATAAGTTGAGAGAGAGCGGGAGCCAAAGAGTCGCTTGCCCGAAAGCACCAGTTCGTGTCCATAGCACAGTGGGGGAAACTTCCAGACAGGCCATGCCCCAGCAGTCTTAGAAAAATTGGAAGACCGGGGGGTACTGGTTTCCATAGCAGTGGAATCTTCTGGAGGAATTTACACTCCTGCCGCTCAACCTCAATGCCAAACCACAGATAAGATGGGTGCCGAAAACCAGATAAGGTGCTTGTTTTGGCTCAAGTGATCTTCATTTTTACACAGAACACTCATGAATAGTGGTTCTCAATTTCTCTAATTTCTCCATTTTTGATTTCAAAACCAATAGCTTCTCCGAGATTGAATATATTCCGCGAGTAAAAGTCACAGTCTGAGTGCCTACAGCTCCCCCCACGCTCCTCGTTGAAAAGATGGTGTCAATAGCATTGAGAGACCATTTAATTAATTCCATAATTCCAAATTTATTTTTGAAAATCCTCGTCCAAAAGCATAGTATACAGATTAAGCGGAAGATAATAAATAAATTAATTAATTAATGAATTCTGGATGTTGTGACCTTAAACACCTGGCCAATCAACACCAAGGCTCCAAGACCAGAAATGTGTCTTCCCTGTGTGTACCTACCTTATCTGTTGTGTTTTTGCTTCCTCATTATCTCAAATTTGGACTAGAGAATAGTCTAGCTCGATTAAAGTGTTAAAAGACTTTAAGTTACTCATGTTTGTGTGAATGACTTTCCTTACTTATTTGTAACAAGCTGTAAATCGCATTCTTAGCATATGTGCCTGTCCTATTGCAAGTAGTACTCACTCCTCTCACTACCTGTATATTATCTATAACCTATATATAAACTGGTTCACAGTCACATGTTAAGTCTTCCATGTTGTTTTTAACACTGATCAATGCATTCTTGGCTTCCAATAAAAAGTATCAGGTCCATCATACGACCTTCTCGAGGGTTATGGTTTTTCCCTAGACAAGGTCATTTCAGCCCATTAATGTTATTTCTATAATCACTGTGAATTTCTATAAACTGCTAAAGATTTAGCATATGCCTAAACCTTTAGGCTATTACTCATGAATTCTCGGTATCTCTCATACATTTATTGAATCGTTAACACAGTTTTCTAGAAAACCCTTAATATTTACATTACAGTGGCATAAAAAGAAATTGCAATAATGATAATGTCCATTTTGGTCAACAATCTGTTTCCCAGAATATAATGCGGTCGTTAAACGGAGCATGCCTGTATTATGTAGTTATTGTATAGTTACTGAGTCTATGATTGCAATAAGAGTGCTCACCAAGACATGATAAGCATAACAAAAATAAGTAAATTTAATTTTTTTTTTTAAGTTCTCTTTTCTCTCACAAAATTGTTTGCTTAAATTGATGGATTAGGTAATAGTAGTTCATAAATTGTCCAAAATTTTGAGTTATGTAGATGTGTGGCATCAGTCTATATATCACTACCTGGTAATGCCTTTATTAGTCGGCAGCATTAAGTGCAGGAAGCAGTACATATATCAACGGGTGCGCCAAAAAAGGTCAATATAGATGGTCAGTGCTTTCATTTTTCACTCCACAGCTATGTTTGCATGAGCATACGAGTGAGCAATCATGAGAGAGTGAAGTGTGTGTGTGTGTGTGTGTGTGTGTAAATGAGCGAGTGACAGAGAGAGAATAACTGTGGTATGTTTACAGCTTGAATTTTGTGACTGATTAATAGTGTTTACTATGGCATTATTAAATTACCTGTGAGTTGTTATATGAGACTCCGTTCTTGACTTGAATGGTCATGACAAACGATGGGTTACTGTAATGTTTGTTCACATTACTCCCATGCAGCAATATTTAATCAAAAAAGTACCTACAAGTCAACTCTAACAAATCACCATGACTTGCAGGCAAAGAAAACAAAAACAGGGGAACTAAGCCCACCAAAAATCATCACTCAACGTTGATCTCAAGAAAGCCCAACCAAGATCTGGACTTGGTATGGTATATTACTACACAGGGTAATTTATAATAAGGTGTTCAGGTAACAAAGAGGCAGTTCACCAGTCCACCACCGTATTGACCTGGGATGAAGTCCCAGCAGTGTCATCTGGCTGGCTCAGGCACCACACAAGCACGATTGGCTGAACCTGAGGCACGGGATATCAAATAGGGTTTTTGTTTGGTTTTGTTTTTTTTTTTCACCAAAATGACTTTTCTGAAAGCCAAGGGTTAATTGGGACATGGAATTCAGAAAACCATGTTACTCAAGGCAGAGCACAAATATAAATATAGACACCATGATAGCAACCACCCATATA
The DNA here is from genome assembly GCA_034780255.1 of Parotocinclus maculicauda. NCBI lineage: Eukaryota > Metazoa > Chordata > Actinopteri > Siluriformes > Loricariidae > Parotocinclus > Parotocinclus maculicauda. The sequence continues at coordinate 12,878 of JAUZSU010159575.1, forward strand.
ATTAACCCTGTTTGAGAGAGATAGATGGATGGGAGGAGAGAGGGGGGGACAATGGAGACCTGCCAGTGCTGCTTTAGGCTTTGTTGGGAAACTGAGAGTGACAGGTAGACCCAGTAGTATTGACCGGCTTGAATTCAGCAGTCACAGGCTCGACATGGGCCAAGACAAGCCGCACATCAAACAACAGACGAGCAGAAGCCGGAGTAAGAAAGAGCTGCTGTGTATCTGCACGGATACACAGGTGTGAATCATCAGCCGCTTCATCTCTCAGTACAAGCTGGTTTACTGTTGTGTACAAAAAAGCAAAAATAAAAGGGCAATCTTTTCTACAACAAATTCCCTTTGTAGGAAAGAATGACTGAGTAATTTGGCGAAGACCCTTATTCGATTTTCCAGGACAGCTTTGTTTTAAGCAATTTGCAAGGGACACCCTGATAATGGCTTGTATCTGGGCATCAGTCAGTCTGTATATGTCCTTTGATTTATTATTTTATTATTCATAGTGGCGGTATCCCAAAAAAAAAATAAAAAAAAATAAATAAATAAATAAAAAAAATAAAGGTTTTCCAAAATCCCAGTATATGCCTGACTTAACCCATTAAAAACCATGATCCCCATTTGGGAATCGGATGTTTTAACTTGCCTACTGATGGGATGCGATGGGATGTATGCGGACAAAAATAAAGTAAAAAAAATGTTTAGAAAAAAATTTGGTAGGTTAAGAGCACATTCGCAACGTCTGTTCATCAGAATTACCTGTCAATGACCCAATGGCCACACGTTTTTAACGTCTATAAACACTCCTACCAAAAACACACACACACACACACACACACACACACACACACACACACACACACACAGACGCAGACGCAGACGCACACAGATATACAGACACACGCGCGCAGACATGCAGACGCAGACACGCAGACGCAGACACGCAGACACACACGCAGACGCACGCACACACGCACGCACACAGACGCACGCAGATATACAGACACGCAGACGCAGACACACAGACGCAGACACACACAGACGCACAGAC
>JAUZSU010159586.1:0-13924 GCA_034780255.1 Parotocinclus maculicauda
GCATGTAATTAAGAGGTTTCAAGCCGTTTGTCATTAAAATGTAAGTGTGAATTTGAAATCAAACTCAAACTCAAACTCAGATTTACTTAAAGTTTTTGCGGATCTTGTGGTATTATAATAATTGAAATATAGGTTGTGATTTCAACTCTGTGAACTTCAGGTATTTGAATTCCTGTTATAGTGTAGTTTGTTGTGTTGCTGAACCAATAAGTCGCTATAATAAATTGAGTAAATTATCAAACAAACAGTGCTCTGAGTGGCTTCTTTGCCTTCACACCATTTTAGTCACAGTTTAATTATGAGGCAATGGTTATGTTCTAGCAATATAACTAAATATAAACAGTTTTTATATTTTTTATATAGTAACCAGATAATGACTTTCCTTTAGCCAAAAAGCTTCCCATTCCCATTGGATAATGTGTATCCAAACCATTCCCCGGAAAGAGGTATTTACTGAATTTGGTTAGGACCAGTGATGGTCAGGACCAGTAATGACCAGTATTAAATGTATTTGGCTTTGTAACATGTATAATGTAACAGGAATTGTAAAATGTCTACATCACTTTGTACCAAAGTAATGTCCATGAAAGTTATTTAATGGTGGCTTACAGAGACCGCATCAAACATAAATTTTGGATTTCTTCATATTAACCTCATGCATTAGAAACATCTGGTACTGCTCATTCTTACAGCTGATTAAACATAAGTTTATGACTAAAGGCTCACAAATGTAATGCCTCTAAATTACGTTTATATCTTTTCCCAAGAGCCAAGAGCAATATATTGTTTTATCATTTATTTGTTGTGAAACAAATTTGAGTCAGCAATTTTCCAGAAGTCTACCTGTTATGACAGTTTTTTTATGCATAACAAACTGTTGGGGATGATGTGGCCTACCACTGAAATACATTATATCCTATCCTGAGAAATTCCTTGTCTAAAGATATTTGAAAAATCTCTGATCTCTTCCTTCAAAGCTTCAGTCTTATGATTCCTGTCTGCAGTAAAATGTAACTGCTACATGTGGAAGAGTGCCACAGTCCCTGTTGCCAACTACAACATTAATTCACATCTCTCTTTCCTTACTTATAACCATGCCACTTTCAGTGACAGTGATTTTTAATCTCTTTGTCAAAATTGCTTTTGACAGTATGACAGTAAACAGGACATTCACTCCAGCTGCATATGTGATTTTGCAACTGGTCACACCAGAGTGTTTTTTTTCCTTCTGTCATATATACCATTTTTAACGCTCATATTTTATGAATTGTATTCTGTTGGCTGTACACAGCTTTAATGAATGTACAGTTTTGGCTAATGCTCTTTTAGGTGTTTTTTCTAAGTCCTGGGATCAAATCTTTTTTCTACCTGAGTGCTGTGATCTGGCATTGCAGAGAAAACAGTGTGGTCTTTGTGGTCACTGTCTTTTGTGGTTTGGCCTTTTCAGAGTAGCATGAAAGGTCAGTCATGTCAGAGCAGATCAGCAATAACTCCTACAGAGGGTGAGAGAGTGAAAGGGATGGAAAGCCTTCTTTCTCCTTACCTATCAGAGCTGGTTCCTCCATCGGACCTCTGGAAAACAATATGCTAATATGAAAGTTCAAGTGACGAATAATTTACCACCACCAATGCTTGTTGCAAGGCAAGGCTGTGTATGTCACTATAATCTTTAAAGTTTAGTTAATATGAGATTATGACTTTTGCAATAGCCATTAAGGTATTATAATTAGGTATCGTTTCATGTGCAACCATACATATTTTACAAACTGATTGGTTGACTGAATTAGTCAGCGTTAATAATTAAATAACAAAATTATTTATTTCTTCAGTCAAATACTGCTTAATTGTTTAAAAAGGAGTTTCCTTAATAGTGTCTGGTAGCAGTATGACAGATTCTTTCTCTAATTCCAGGGTTGTCAGATCCCCTTGTAGGAATAAATGCCAAGTCTATGAAAAAGCACAAAAGAAGCGAGAATAAGAGGACCTGACAACTGTGTTTTATTCTGCTAGCCACTTCTGTGACAGATATCCATAACACTTTGACAGAAATAGTGGTGAAAAGGAAATAAAGAAACATTTTAAAGTTGTTTGCCTCACAGATGCATTAGTTAACTCTTAAATGACTAGTTAAACCGTGCCTGAATCAAATAGAGAGATACTGAAAGCGTTTTTACACAAATCTCCATGTATACGTCATACTCAACTCTGTAGTGTCACTAATACACATTTAGCTTTCACATACTAATCTGTTGTTTTGCCAAATTTGCTGCAATGTATAGTGTGTGATAAGCACGATGGCTCGGTGGGTAGCACCGCTGCCTTACAACAAGAAGGTCCCAGCTTCAGTCCCAGGGTGGAGCGACCTGGGCCCTTTTTGTGTGGAGTCTGCATGTCCTCTCCGTGTCTGCGTTGGTTTACTCCGGGTACTCTGGTTTTCTCCCACAGTCCAAAGACGTGTATTGGGTTAATTGGTGTCTCTAAATTAGCTTTTAGTGTGTGAATCTGTGTGCCCTACGATGGATTGGCTCCCCATCCGGGGTTGTTCCTGCCCCTGTGCCCAGAGTTGCCGGGTGTGCACCAGCTGTGGATTAAGCGAAAGACAATGAATGAATGAATATAGTGTGTGTTTTAATGGGAGGTAACAGCTGTGAGCATATATCAGAATTTATGTAAAGAATATAACTCTAAATATGAACATAAACATGGCGCAAGTTTGTAGAGGCAGCCATGCAAAGAATAGTTTTATGCCATTCCTTACTCACAGCTACTAAGACTTAAGCACATTTGCAGTGAGAATGAAGACTTTCTACAAAACATATGGAAATGTGTGAATATTTCCAGAACATTGTCAGAACAGGTTTTCTAAGGACGTCATAGATGATGTTTTTGCTTTTGTTTTACCTATTCAGAGAGAGGAAGCTCTTACTTATAAACAAGATAGAAAGAAACCTCAAAGACAAACTTGTCAAGAGTGAGATAAATGACCATGTAGATCCTAAGAGTGGAACAGCAGCCTGCAATTGCTCTAGATGTGCTACTTTATTATTTAATAACATCACCATAAAAATAACTAGCACAAAATTAACAATGGTCATTTTACTTTTTACATCAATGGCCTATTTTACCTCATGTGTCACTGTAGGAGTGGCCTGCTGTATTTTTGTAAGATCAGCTTTACATTGGAGAAACTAAGTAATTTGTTGAACACCTTCAGTTCATCAAACTATACTGTCCTCTCTAGTCTTGGAATCATAGGCTCAACCTGACAGTAGCTTAATTCCTACCTGGAGGGACGAGCTTATCAGGGAGTGGTTCTCCATCTGCACCATGTGTTCTTACAACAGGACTTTCACAATGCTAAGTTCTGGGACCTCTTCTTTTTTCACCTCACTACTATACTGTTATGCTGATGACACACAGCTCATGCTTTCATTCCCTCCAACAGAAGTGTTACAACTGGGTTGAGTCAATGTACGATGGAACACACAAGGGCCCATAGTTGTGCGCGATATAAAAAGGTTTCGTTTATTTTTCAGTGATTGTGTTTCTAATGCGTCTGGTGCTTTTAGGTGGCGAGTTAGTGTAATCCACGGCAGAGTGTGTAGTTATAATGCTGTGGTTATCCAATCTGGCGTGGTAGGCTCGGTAGTGATTTCCTCTATTGTGCTCTTGGAAAACCCAGAAAAGCGACTCGTCGGCACGGCAAGCACATCAAAAATGGAAAACAGCAGTAAACAATCTGACAATAGAAAGCCGTAGCAGCAGTATTACCCGTGTAAACACACTGACAAACCAGCAATTAGTCACGTTTAAGACTGCTTCTTCTATGGAGTGTGCTGATTGCTTCAAGTGAGCTGCGCGTGCCAACTAAATGAGCCATTGCAATCTGTAGGAGGGTCTGGAAGGAGGGCATGTCAAGTGCAAGATCTAACCATCGCCACAAGATGATGCCAGGGCTGAAACCAGACTTGAAGGCAAAGACAAAAGCACAACCACAAATAAGCAAATATAATGGAGAATGGGTGAACTGGCCCTTTACAGGGTGCACCCCTTACAACGTGAAGGTCTCTGCATGAATCTCATCATTAATGTCAGCTCTGAGGCTAAAACACAGTAAAACTAAACTGCATTACATTCCTGCAGATGGGTTTCCTTATCAAGATACTGCCATCTCCCAGGTAAACTCCTCCTTTACAACTTCTAAAAATGCAAGGATCCTTGAAACTGCCTTTGATAAACAGGTGTGACACTAGAGGTCTGCAAACATAGTAGATGGTGTGCAAAACATGCCCAACCCTGGCACACCTGCGCAGATTGATATTGACACTCATTTATGCTGATGAGATGCACCTGCTTGCTCAGGTTATTAAAGCCCTTTGTCAGCGGTGTCACTCGTTACACCCTTCATTGGTACTTTGTAGCGCATTGGTGCAAGGTACAGTAATTGGTTAGGGAAAGATGATACAATGTTCCCCTAAAAGGGTAGTGTAGACAGAAGGGTCTGAGGCAAATTAATGGTTGTTTGATAGGGTTTTATTACTGTGTGACAAACACTGCTTATTTTGACAGTGTCTTCCCTTTGCTTATATGAGCCTGGCTTCCCATTATTACGCCAGCCATAAGCTCAGATTCCTGTATCTGTATCATAGCCATTTCTAATTCTTGAATCGGTCCTGCTGAATCAGCGCATTTATTTCTCTCATTCGCCACATTGCCCTTTGTTAGATGCGTTTAGGCTTGCTGATTTAACCTGTGTGTTTTCAGTGTTTAGTTAGATTTTTAGATTTTGCTAATTAAAACATTCCTTATGTTTTAGTTTTTCTCCGCACAGTTCATGTGTCTGCTCTTTAAATGATGCTCTCTTCCGAAATTTGCTACCCAGCTCAGGTAGCTCATTGGTAATGCTATACAGTAATGGGTTCCGGGTTCAATTTATGGGCCGATCTCTAATCTTCCATGGAGATAAGGAGAATGCACCTGGGTAATGCAACCATTCGATCAGGGAAACTGGACCCAGGTATATACAGTGGGTACAGAAAGTATTCAGTTTTTCACTCTTTCTTTTATTGTAGCCATTTGCTAAAATAAAAAACTTATTTCTTATTAATGTAAACTCAGCATCCCATCTTGACACAAAAAACAGACATGTAAATCTTTTTGTAAATTTATTAAAAAAGAAAAACTGAAGTATCACATGGTCATAAGTATTCAGATCATTTGCTGTGACACTCATATTTAACTTACAAGCTGTCAATTTCTTCTTATCCTTCTTGAGATAGTTCTACTCCTTCATTGTAGTCCAGCTGTGTTTAATTGAACGGATTGGACTTGATTAAGAAAGGCACACACCTGTCTATATAAGACCTCACAGCTCATGTCAATACAAATTAGAATAATTTGGTTAAAGGAACTGCCCAAGGAGCTCAGAGATAGAATTGTGGCAAGGCACTGATCTGGCCAAGGTTACAAAAAAATTCAAGGTTCCTAAGAGCCGTTCTTGTGTACAGACTTCAGAAGAGGCTTCCTTCTGGGGTGACATCCACGCAGACCAATTTAATGTAGTGTGCGGTGTATGGTCTGAGCACTGACAGGCTGACCAGCGATGCTGACAGCACTCCTGTGCCTATCTTTCAAAGACAGCATTTGGATGTGACCCTGTGCATGTGCACTCAGCTTCTTTGGGCGACCAACGCGAGGTCTGTTCTGGGTGGACCCTGTTCTTTTAAAACGCTGGATGCTCTTGGCCACTGTGCTGCAGCTCAGTTTCAGGTTGTTGGCAAACTTCTTGTAGCCTTGGCCATCTTTATGTAGCGCAGCAATTTGTCTTTTAAGATCCTCAGAGAGTTATTTGCCATGAGGTGCCATGGTGGAACTTTCAGTGACCAGTATGAGAGAGTGTGAGAGCTGTACTACAGAATTGAACACACCTGTTTCCTATGAACACCTGAGGCCTAGTAACACTAACGAGTCTCATGACATTTTGGAGGGAAAATGACAATCAGTGCTCATTTTGGACAGTCAGGGGTATAGTCTCTTAGGGGTGTACTCATTTTTGTTGCCAGTGGTTTAGACATTAATGGCTGTATATTGAGTTATTTTAAGGGAAGAATAAATTTACACTGTTATATAAGCTGCATACAGACTACTTTTTACTGTGTCAAAGTGTCATTTTGTCAGTGTTGTCCTATGAAAAGATCTTATATATCTGCAGAAATGTGAGGGGTGTACTCACTTTTGAGATACACTGCTGCATTCACTCCACTGGCTCCCAGCAGCTAATCACATCAGATTAAAAACCCTGATGCTTGCCTACAAAGCCAAAAGTCGAACAGCACCATCTTACCTAAAGGCTGTAGTTAGCCACTGTCTGTACCTCATACCCTCGTATCCTCCAGGTTAGAGTAAAGGAAGACATTCATCAAGACTGTTCTCTGTGTTGGCAGCCAGGTGGTCGAATGAACTTCCACTGGCTGTTCGAGTCTTTTGCTGTCTTCAAGCAGCAACTAAAAACTCACTTCTCACTCAGCACTTAAGTGAAGACTGAATATGCAACTGCATAAATAAAAAAACACTTTTGCTTGTGCATTCTGTTAATTTTATCCACCTACAGTGTCCGTTTGGATTGTGTTCTTGGGCTTTTGCTTACTTGACTAAAGGTGATGTTTTGTCTACTCGGAGGAATACAAAGCACTTCTGTAAGCTGCTCTGTATAAGGGCATCTGCTAAATGCTGTAAATGTGTCTTAGCTACTTGCATCAGTGGTTGTGTAGAATTCTCCTCTCTGGTGCAGTACCACACTGAAGTAGTAGCTCAAGAAAGGCACATACATGTACGATGCAGATGCAGAAGAGTCAGGAGGGAGGCGGAGTCTCACGTGTAGCATTAATGGATACCCTTACCCAGGTATTTTTGTTATTTCTCAAAAATGCTATAAAAATGATAATGAAAACGATACTGCATAAAGTCTTTAACAATAAAGTCTGTATTAAATAACATGTTTAATTTTATATGGCATTATACATTCCAACAACATTAAAACATCTACACCAGGATCGCTGCTATTATTAAGAACTGACAAAAAGAATCATCAACCAATAATAACCATAAAACTGATTCCATGAATATTGTGTGTGCTTGACAGCGTGCCTCTATTGAAACGCAAATGATTTTCGCACCCGCCAACTCAGCACTGGCCTCAACTTAGCCCAACAATCAGAATACAAGTAAATCCACAGTCTCCTCATTTCACACACAATCAGAGTAATGAGCAGCATTCAGCAGCCGCAGTAGCCCATTATAACTCTTATTGTGTGAGTGATGACATGCTCCTGGCACAGTAATAACTCTGCATCATATTTTATTCATTATACTCAATGCAGAGAGCTCTGAAATTATTGTTTGACTCCATGTCTGTGTTTGATCTGATAATATTGCAGCGTAACTTATAAAACATTCTGTAAAATTAAGCACTTTTGTTTTATGACGAAGCAATAGTGAAATCATGCTCACAGTCTAGTTTAGAAATGATTTTAGTCTCACTCCTGATCTTGAACATCACACTTCCGCTTGCTCCTATGTTGGAATTGAGTGCTTTCATTCAGGTAAGACTTTATATTTGTATTGATCAGTAAAAATAGAAATGGTCGTAAAGGGAGCTTTAGTCGGTTTCCCTCTTATCAAAGATGCGGCTGCCCGCTTAATGTGAGGAATTTATGGCTGCTGGGCTTTGGCTGAGCCGGATCGTATCTCAGCGTTATGAGATCCTTACTAGGTGCGGGGTCTGAGTATGCCCTTGTGGGCTGGTTGCAGCAAGGGTTGAAGATTGCTTTTCATGTATCATTAATCCAGCTCGTCATCAGGCAATGTGGCAAAGCAGTTAGCCAGTTGCTGTGATAATTAAGTGCTACCTGTGAGGGGAGTGTTGGTGCATTGCTAAAACAATTGTTCCCTTCTTGACAGATGAAGTCATCTTGAGGTAAAAACATGAATAAAAAGAGCAAAATTGTGTTTATATTGGCCAGTTAGTAGAGGCAAATTACTTTTGCCATGATAAATATATTCAGTAGGTTGATTCAATTGATTCAATTTTGGTTTTTGTTATTCCAATAGTTTAATAGAATTGCATTTTTGCCACAGGGCAAATTAATATCTTTGTTCATGCTTTGTGAAACACTGTGGCTGTATGATTTTGTAAAAAAATCTGGTTGCTTTTATGCTTTTACATTCAAAAGTCAGCAATCTTCATTTAAATTCTTGATTTAAATGCAATTTGTTTACATTGTATTAAATACATAAACAAGTCTAATTTAGCATGCTAAGTGAGGGATAGTCCTGTAAAATGAATTCACATGTATTGTTGTGAAGTTGGTCAGTTGCTAGTAAGATGCTAGTAAATTGACCTTAACATATCTCTTTCCAAATTGCATATAACCGACACAAATACTAAGCATTAATTTGTTGTAAAAAATTATGAAGACATACATAATATAAAACAAATAACTATTACATATCTTAAAATTGTGTTAGGGAATCCAAGAGGATATGTTTTTAAATTCTAAACTATGTAATGCAAGGACAATAACAAAAGTGTCTAGTAAAAAAAAAAAAAACTTCCAGTGTTTCTTACATTTATTTTTGCATTACAGACTGTATTGTTTTGGTCAACTTCATTTTATTTATTAATAATCATCAGTTCCTAGCAATTCCTAGGTAAAGAAGCTAAACAATAAGGGGACTACAAAAGGTGACGTCAACAGGTCAGGTAATTATAACCTTAATTTTGTACAAAAAACAGCATCCAGAAAAAGCTAAGACTTTAAGAAGCAAAGGTGGGCATATTATATATATATATGAAAATTATTGAACTGTTTAAAAACAATGTTCTTCACATAAAGACTGTCCAAAAGGTTTCTGGGGTTGTATAATCTATTTTGCATTTATTTTTTTAACATTGTGTAACAAAAGGAAAATAGTTATCATAGAAACAAAATGAAACAGCAGAGATCATTTTATTATTTATTTTTTTGCGAAACAGCATGAAATTATTAGATATTAGTTGTTTGTATTTGCAACTTTATATTCCATACTTTGCAGTGAATTTTTTCATGCTTATTGCATGCTTCTCATACAGCTTACTGAAATTCAGGTCCAAATTGAGAAAGCCACTCAGGATAATGAGCAGAGCTTGTCTCAGCCTTCACATCGCTCTTTTCACATCATTTTCAAAGACCTGCAATGTTGGCAAATATGAATCTCCAATAACCTGATTGAGATTTTGCTCTAGTAATAAATTTTAGATCCAAAGCACTTATTCACTCACTAATACCCCTAAATACAGTCGAATCCAGTTAATTGGACCACCGGTTAATGGGACCAGCCACTTATTCGGACCAAATCCTAAAGTACCGAAACAAATCCTATTATATAAGTGTAATGTTATTTGCTTATTGGGACCAAAATTCTGTTTAATCGGAACAAAGAATGTGAGAACAAATAAGAAAAAAAAGCCACAAGTCGCCACTTAGAGTGGATGCAAAGCGGGTCAGCGATTTATGGGAGGATTTTTTGGGATCCCCGGGAGAATTTATGCTTTTTTCAAAGGTCAGGAAATCTAAAAAGTTTTGTTGACAAGAGCAAAACCAGCGGAAGGTCACAAAATACCTCATCTTAAACCTTAAGAAAGAATTCATTTTTGCTGAACCCTTCAAATCTGCATAGCCAGTGAGGAAATGCTGGTAGACTTAATGGTTCAAACCAGACAGGTTTGAGGATTTCAATCGGAATCTAGTCTTCAGGGCCTGAGGCCATAAAATGATGTCATAAAATCAGTTTTATCCTGGATTGATGAGCAGAACTACAGGACATGATGTACAAATTTACTCCAGTGACAACATTTCCCATAATTCCCCAGCATCTTTCCAGAAGCTTGATCCAGTTTCTTTATTTCCTTTTTTTTGCAGGTTTGCATGGATTAATGGACATCTGCAAATATTTCAAAGAAAATCTGCCACGCTGCAGGCAAGGTCATGATCGTTCATATTTAAAACTGCGTGTTTGACTCTGATAAGCTGAAGGTTTACATACAATATATTTTAATAATTAAAATATAGCAGTCTCCTTTGGCCTCAGAAATGATTACGATCCACTTTCTCCCTAAACACAGTGCTGACTCTACCCAAAAGTAATATCTTCTTCCTTGAAAATTGTTGGAATAATAGTCCATACATTAAAATGAACAAAGGATAAAAGCTAAAAGTGGAAACAACAACAAAACAAACAAAAACAATGGGTTGGGAGCTGGGGGCTGGTCTCATTGAACACCGCTTTTAGCACCCCAAAAACTTGTGCCCCCATGACTGACTGGAAAGCAGCGCTCCACCCAGCACAATAAGTAGTCTAGAAATGACAAATTCAACTTGTTTAACCACCTCGAACTCAACTAGGATCTCATTTAGTACAACAGCTAGTATTGAATAAGATTTTAAACTTATCCTAACACCAGATGTGTGATGCACTGCAGGCATGTCCCATATCAAAAATAGCTGTGCTTTTGTAAATTGAAACCATGGCCAGTACCTCCTGCCAGTTCTGTCACCATAACTGAATATTTCAATACTTATTTAACTTGGGGACACATTAAAAGATACACCGGAAACTTCAGCCATGTTTTCCTTAATTGACCTTGGTTCACTGCTGTTCCTGCCATGTGTTTTCAGTGTTTTCAGGAAACGCTGTATTGTAATATTACTTAACAGGACGAAGGCCAAATCCAAAAACAAACTTGAGTAACCTTTTTTATGGCCATTCTCTTTGTATGAAGGTCTTGGATCTGAACAGGATTTGCTCCGCCTTAACAAACACAGAAAGGGAACAGGTGGTAATACAATATTACAAGGGAAGGGAAGTGATGCTGTATTATAAAACTTTATTAAGAGTGCACATTTTGTTAAATTACACACATTTAATGTCTGTGAGCTTGTGTGTGTATCACCACTTTCCAGTTAACCCACTAGCATTTTGGTAAGGTCTCAGAACTTTATTGTCTTGTTAATGGTTCATATGTTGATAGTATTTTGATCATTTAGGGTAATCTGATTAATATTGTTTTGAGCATACAATACTATGCAGTCTAACAGTTGGTTTAGATATACCATTAATATAGCAATGATACAGCATATTGATCATATTAATTATTTCTTAGTCTCTTTAATAGAATACAATCTGTAAACACAGTAAATTGTATGCAGTATTAGGAAACTTAAATAATCCATAAAAACTTTTGTTAGGGGTGCACCACGTGAAGGGCCAATTTCACTCCTTCTCTTTATGTTTGTGCTTGTGTGTCTGTGTGTTTTTAGCTCTCGTTTAAGCTCTTGAGGCATCTTGTGGCTACAGTTGGGTCCAATGCTAGACACATCCTACAGACCCTCATATTGATTGCAGCAGCTCATTTAATCAGCACCTGCAGCTTGTCGCAAGCAATCAGCACCCTCCATTTAAGAAGCGGTTTTGAGCGTGACCGGTGACAGGTTTGTCAGAGTTTTAATGGCTATTAACTATGGCTTACTTAATCTATAAGACCTAGTTTAAAGTGATTCTCCCTATTTTTGATGTGCAGAAGTCTGATGCGCCAATGAGCCTGATCTTCCGGGTTTTCCACGAGCGCTATAACGACAACCACAACTGTGCTTCCCACGCCGGCTTGGATCGCCACAGTGTGCTTCCCAGAAGCCCTGCTGTGTGCTGTGGATTACCATTACTCACCACCACTCTGCACCAGGTTCGCTTCTAGCGCTCCCACACCTGAACACTGTAAATTAACTGCACCTTTTTGAATCACATTCTCGACTCTGGTCTTTTGTGTATCGATGCACATTGGTTCTTACCCAGAGGCTTTGCTCCAGTCCGGTTCTAACATTTATAGGCTACAGTATTTTGTGTGACCTCCCAATATACTTGAGCAATAGCAGCATCTGGCAGCTTTATAAGGATGTTAACTCTTCTACAGTCCAACGGAGCTTGATTAGGAATGCTCTTTTTGGAAGGGAAACAGGGTGATATGCTATGCTAAAGATCACTAGTATTATAATAAAGATCAGTGGAAAAGAGTATTACGGAATAACACGTTCAAATTTTTGGCTCTAATCGTTAACTGTATGTTATAGATATATTACTTATACCATAACTGAAAGCACAAAGAAAGCTCAGACATTTGCACGGCACTGTATATATGCAAAATAGTACGAAATCCAAAAAGGTTTCAGTTTCATCATGAATTATGACACAGTAATTCAATATGAGGTGTAGTGAATATTAGTCTACGTTGGTGGAAAGCTTCTGGCGGCTCTGTAAATTCACACACAGATTAAATATTCAACTTTATAAAATTATTTGTGGACACAAAACCTGCAGACAGATCACACTGACGTAAAACTAATTCCTGTAGATCCATGAGTAGCTTCTGCTGGATATATGACTGCATGCTCACCAGGTGCCCATCAACAACCACGTTGGGTCACTAATCCCTTTATTGGGAGCATAATCCTTATTTATATTTACATTCTGATGGCTGTCAGATGAAGAGTTTTCTTGTGGACCCAGCTAACTTACACTTACACCCAACTTACACGCATGAAGTTCCTGCTGTTAAAATACATTGGTTCCTCCAGTGCTCTAAATGTCTGAGAAAATATTAAAGAATATAAGCCAAATCCATAAGATTTTCCCCTTAGTACTTTTAACTGTCATTATGGCAAAATTAGCCACATATCTCTTGCCACATCTGGGGTCATATTTATAGAGATTCTAAGAATCCTCTTAAAGAGATCCCAACTTAGCTCCAAATCTCCTATCTAAGCATTTTAACTTAGTGGTTGAGAAGCAATCTCAGAGACACCCTGGGTAAGGAGAAGGCAAAACCGCAAAATCATTCATCTTAGTGAGGAACCAGGGTCAACCAGAAGGTCCAGGGTCCAAATCCCACCTCTGCCACAGTTGAGTCCTTGAGCAAGGCCCTTATTTGGTTATTCAGTTTTTGGTGAACATTTCTTCTACCATGTTGTCTTTTTGGATTTTTCTCCTCTGTTTAAAATAACCCCTAAACCTCCTTACAGTTTTTAGGAGTTAAGATGCTATTATTAACTTTTATTTTCAATATATTAGTAACTTTATGAGGGAAACACCCACGATTTTAAGATTTTTATCACTAGCAGCAACTCTTAGCATTACGCATATTTATACATTTGGCCCCTATGTTGTTACAATAATGTTTGTTTCTAAGAACCTATTTCATTGTTTGAGCCTCATTCCTCTCAAGATTTCTTCATTATTTCTCTGGAGGGGTTTTCTTGCCACTATTACCTTGTTAATTTCTGGTCTATACAGATGAATGCAACAAATAATTTTTATAATAGTTCTGTATAAAGTAAATTGTTCTGACATTTGCTCTGAATATCTGTAGCAAACCCATTACCCATTTAAAGAAACCTCTTGCCATCCCAGTGTTGAAGCTGTGCAGATAAATAGACTAAACTTCCCTTCATCATTCAGTTATTGGGGGACGATGTGCCTCTAAGGACTCCCCACTGAGGACTGAAAATCTTAAATCTTTTACATTAATTAGTTTCATTATTATTATTTACTTACTTTTGCCATTAATACAAACCCAACTATTTCAGTTAAACATCTAGGCCATCCAAGGAGGATGGGAACCTTTTTGAGTCTTGGTTCTTCCAATGTTTCTTCCTTTTACATGCAAGGGCGTTTTTCCCTGTTACTGTCAATGCTCCATTGTAAAATCCCTATATAAATAAATTTGACTTTGACTTCCTTCAGGCCAGTGTGCAGAATTGTACAGTGCATCCGGAAAGTATTCACAGCGCTTCACTTTTTCCACATTTTGTTACGTTACAACCTTATTCCAAAT
>JAUZSU010159597.1:0-13922 GCA_034780255.1 Parotocinclus maculicauda
TTCCTTTCCACTGTCGCCCTAGGCTTGCTCAACTTGGGATTGGCCTTTTAAGATAATATATAAGATTGTAAAGCGACGATACTCCACTGTAAACAGCGCTACATAAATAAATTTGACTTGACTTGACTATGATGGATTGGTTGTTCCAGCCCTTGCACCCAGAGTTGTTGGGTAGGCACTGGCTGGACCACGACCCTGTATGGATTAAGCGGAAGATAATGCATGAATGAACATTATCCAACCTAATACTGCTATAAAGTTCACTACATTGTAGGCTTTAATGTCAAGATTCTTCTTTACTGGAACTAAGGTGCCTTGATCAAAACAGAAAGCAGAACCAGACCATCATTCCATTACTGAGGTTCTAGCTGACAGTATTGTATTTGTTAACCAGTTGGGCTAATGTAAATAAATGAGAATAACGTAAATAAATAAATAAGATGAGAATAGAAATATTGCAAGGAAGAGGCTGTAAGGGGTAGAAAATGGAATCTGTCCTATCTAAACAGAATTGCAGAGCTCATCAGAGCCAGAAAGAGAAGCTGGAGAAGGACGAGGTAGTCTGTTTGAGGTAACTAAAGGAGTTTTGGGCTATCATTCACTATATCATATGACTTCACTTAATGAACAGATCAGGAAAAATATTAAATTAATTTAAAATACATTACATTAATTTATTTGATTAGGCATGATTTAATAAGCCAGATTGTTCAGCTATTAAAACAAAGATTGTTTGGTGAGTTGGAAACCTGAAAACTTAAAAATTCCAACACAAATCATTTGTGGTTTAACAACTGAGCTTTTGTTGATCCTAAATGGTTCCATTCCACAATCATCCCACAATGAAACCACTTACTGTTGATTGGCACAGACCTAGCAAGGATGGACTTTGAGGACATTCGTTGGATTGTTTGGATTAATTTGGTCATTTTTAGCAATGAAAGTGTAGCTGAAATACCCACATCAAACAGGTGTACAGATACCATGGCCCATTAAGTGTATAAGCAGTGTAAATCGTTTTAGCCATACCAGACAGATGGATGGAGTGAAGTAGAGCCAGCAGAGCTTCCACCAGCCGCACGGCCGATAGCCAATCATTTCTTCAATGTTTGTGTAGAACTTATTTGCTCCTATAACACAAAGACAAAATTACACCAGCTACTCAGTGCTACAAAGATATTTTGCTCAGTTTTCTACAACTCAAAATCAGAAAAAAGTCATTACAGTATGTGGAACGCTAAATAAGTAAATAATGCAAATCATTGTTTAAAAATCCTAAATATCCCTGTCCTATTTTTTAAGGTGTTGCTGGTCTAGAATGTATGTTTATTAACAAGCAACACACAAATAAAATGGCATTGACCAGACAACAGGAAATATATTGGGTTCATTTTGAGTGCAATTAAATAAGAATAAAAGTCATTTTATTTGCACTTTCCATAGTGTCCCCACGTTTTCTGAATTGATGATGTATTATCTATTGACGCAGGAAGTATGGCATATTCAGTATGGCATATATTTTTAAATAAATGTTTAAAATATTGGCAGCAGCTGCTTACATATATAACTAAAAATAATAATAATATACATATATCACTAATAAATCATTGTACCTAGCCCAGGTTGGGGATACTGTAAACCACTCCTTGTTTTTGGGTACAGTTCTGGCTGGACAGTGAGTCTTGGGCCACCATTAGATGTGATGTTGCAACAGTATCATAGCCATGTAATTTCTCAGTCTCTGTATTAGAATAAAGGTACATTTGTATACAGTATTATATATACTAAAAATACAACATAACAAAAAATAGGGGATGCTTCAAAATGAAATCTCCCATAATTAAATATCCCCTTATTTTTGTTACTTATGTGTTTATTTATTTATTTATTTATTTATTTTTTGGGGGGTATCATACTTAATACTGAATTTTGTCTCCAGAAGCCATATTTTCATTTTGTATACATATATCCTTTTTTTATGTTAGTTTTTTAAAAGACCGAAAGATAATTATTCATATACATGGAATCCTAGCATTGGAAGACTTTTGCACAGTGCTGTAGGTTTAATAATAAAAAGTCTTAGATGGACTAGACCATAAAAAAATAAATATAAGATTATTATGTATATAGCAAAGTAATATGTTTGATTTGGCAATTTACTGTTGCATAAAGGAAAAATAAATCTATGCAGTGCCCTTATTGGAATGTCCAGAGTTTAAGCCCTAACACTGCCACGTTGCTGCTGTTGGGCCCTTGAGAAAGGCCCTTAACTTCTAGTCACCTGAACCGTACATTGTATGTCACAGCATGCTTGGTGGGTAGTGTGGGTAGAGACAGCAACTAGAAACTACACTTTCAGATGGTCTGACTTCATCCCTGGATGGGACAACCTGAAGGTTGTGTTACTCTTAGTTCCGGTCTTAAGTCCACATAAATGGGGAGGGTTGTTCTGGGAAGGGCATCTTAAGCGCATCAGTACTCAGTACTCAGTTACATGACTGCCAGTCCATCACAGGCAAATGTTACAGCCTCACCAACACTTTACATTCCAGGCCCAGGCCCTAAGTCTTAAGGAAATGCTCTTCATACTCCTTCAAAGTCAAATAAGCTGATTACTACTAAGGTTTGTTCCCTGCAGAGGCTGTTATGTTCTATTACTAAAACACGCTGTTAATCAGGGGGATTAAAACATTTGCATATCTTAAGCCTTGTTTCTTGCTGAGCAGAACTAGATCATCATCACTGTAGCAAAAATAACATACAGTAATAGCTCAAAATGAGTAGAATAGGACAAAGACCTGCTTTTTCTGGCACAATGTTCAGTCATCACTGCCCTACTCTGCCACAAAACGGCTGCTAAAGCTCGTCTTCCTGAGCACATGTGGCAATATCCATTACAGAATGATATCAGTTTTTAATGCAGTGCCGCCTGAGAGATTGAAGGTCACCGGCATTCAATGTTGCCTTTCAGCCATGCCCATGTCCCATCTTTTTTGGAGCGTGTTGCAGGCATCAAATTCAAATACAGTGAGTGTTTGAAAAAAAACATTAAAGTTTATACGAATTAACATTAAATATTTATCCTTTGTTTGGTATTCAATTGAATATGGGTTGAAAATGGTTTGCAAATCATCGTATTCTATTTTTATTTACGTTCTACACAATGTCCCAACTTAATTGGAATTGTGGTTGTAAATAACGAAATCTATTTCGTTTTTAACAAGCTCGGTTTGTTCTTGTATGACTGACTGGGGGGTGCGGTTTTGCCCCTCAATTCGGTGTGTGCCCCAGTACAAAAAGTATACTGCTAAAAAAATACTTCAAAATGAAATATTCCATAACACAATATCCCCTAATTTTTGTAAGCAGTATACTTGTGTGGTTTAGAAACACCCCTGGAGGGGAAAGACCACATACCTGGAATTGTCTGCAAGCGACACTCAACCCTGTCGGATTAATACTAAATTGGCCACCCCAACACAGCTGCTGATTGTATTTTATTTATCCTATGTATTTATCTATTTATTTATTTAAATCCTGTGTATTTATCTATTTATTTATTTGTTGTGTGTATCGTGCATACCATAAAACCAGGCTATGGCAATTGTCTCAAAGAAGATGAGGAAGAGAAGGCACATCCCGCTGGCTGAGTAATAATCAAACAGTTTAAAGACATACAGACCACCCTGAAAGAGCACACACACACACACACACACACACACACACACACACACACACACTTAAATCAATTTAAAGACTTGCAAAATTACTTGCAGTTCATTGTAAGATGAATGAAGTATCTTTACCTGCGTTATGTTGGACAAGCCAATGATGAAGGATATAATGCAGACAATGAGGATGAAGACCTTCTTTCTCTTTCTCAGGATGGTGGGATACTCGTCTACCAAAGCTGTGATGAAACCTTCCAGTGTGCAAAACTGTGAAGATTTTACATTTATATTTATGTCATTTAGCAGACAGCCTTTTCCAGAACATATTTAATACAGTCCAAACTAATTTGGGTTAAGGGACTTGCTCTGTGAAAACTGTGTGCAGTTTACATTTATGTGATTATGTTATTAGCAGACACTCTTTTCCAGAGCGGCTTAGAATTAATACAGTTGGAAGCTCAAGGACCCAACAGTCACAGCTTGAACCCTGGACCGTCCGCTAAACTACAACAATCCATACATTATACAAAATGCTGTCCTGTATATGGGACAGTGATGCCTACAGACCAGAAGGTTGAGGACTGAAATATCAGCACTGCCAAGCTACCACAGTTGGACCTTTGAGCATGTCCCTAACCCTCAGTTGCTAAAAGTGTATCAGTTGAAAGTTGCTCAATTCATAACTTTATTAATTTTTGCATCTGCTTAATCCTGGTCAGTGTCACATAAAACATACAATTATAATAATTGTTTTTAAACAGGGTCATCAAGGTCACCACATAGAAATGTCAAATAATGTAACTGTGGGGATTTTTTCAAAAATATGCTTAAACAAATCGCTGTCATGTGGAGACACCTCCCTACCACAGATCCAGCCATGTAGCTCATCAGAGCATCAGAATCAGGAGGGTCATTTAAATTATTTTTTTATTGGAATTTTCACACACAGGGTTTACAGAAAGTGGTCAGAAAGAGAGAAGTTATTTGGGTAAAATGTTTTGGTAATGGCAGAGGTCAGAAGACAATGACCAGACTGGTTCAAGCTGATAGAAAAGCAATTCAAATAACCACTGGTTACAAAAGAGTTATGCATAAGGAAATCTCTGAATATAGAACATGCTAAACCTTGAAGCATATGGGCTACAGCAGCGGTGGACAACACTGGGTGCCACACTAAGAACAGGCAACAGAGGCTTTGGCTTGCCAAAATTGGACATAAGAAGATTGGAAAAATAAGGGCAAGGTTCTAAAATCAAAAAGGTGGTCTAACTCAGTGTGTGTGTCTGTGTGTGTGTGTGTGTGTGTGTGTGTGTGTGTGTGTGTGTGTGAGATTAAGCGATATATTTGGTAAATAATATAAAAACACTGACATTTCTGGAAAGGTAGAAATATTGCATTTATTTACCTGACTGTCCAACCCGAGCATCAGAAGCATGGAGAAGAACAGGATTGCCCAGAGTGAGGACATGGGAAGCTGAGTCACAGCCTGAGGATATGCCAGAAATGCCAAACCTGGACCTGAATAATTATCATCACAAACAGCACAGTAAGATCTACACATGCACTTTTTGATTTTTAGTAAAAACATTCATCCTCCCACTTACAATGAGCACAAATGATCCTATGGTGGAACAGCACTTAGTACTGGACTATTAATCCATTTTATCAGCTATAATTTACTCTGAAAAAGGGTTCACAAGCATTTAAGAAAGAGTTAAGACTTAAGTACTGACCACAGGGTTAAGGGTTCCAGTCCCAGTAATACGAAGCTGCCTTTATTGCTTGGGTTGAATTTGCTCTGGATAAGGCTGTTTGCTAAACTTTGTACATGGACGCTATAAAAATGTAGGAATTTGCTTGCCAGCGTTCGCTGTAGGGTTTTTTTTTTTGCTATTGTCCATTTCTATGGAAAGTAAGGAAAAGGCAGTTCTGGAGCATCTGGGTTTGAACCACAGGCAGGACTTGCAGTATGAAGGTTGAATGTTGTGGTTACAGGGTCTAACAATGGACTGACTTCTCATCCAAGAAGCATTTTGTCTGAGTGCAATAAATTATTGGATAGACTCCATAACCCCTACGATAAAAGCAGGTGCATTTAATTTTTACATTCATGTGAAGAATGGACTTCAGTTCTGTTGATGTGTCTATTTTCTCTCTTTTCCAATTTCCATGTTTTCATGATCTCCACTTTTGACTACTGGTTCCATCAGGCAAAGGTCTTAGGAATTCCTGCTGAACCTCACCAACTCATCCTCCTCCACTCTTCATCATCCCACACTGGACGTTATTTGCACTGATTAGCTTTGTCTAGTTTTGTTGCCTGTTAGTTATACCTTATTTTCACCTTTCAGCTACCAACCAAGTCTCATTAAAACCTGCCCTCCTTTCCTCCTAGTCTTATACATTGCCTCCTATTCTGGTTCCTTGTGTCCTAGTCTAGTTCCAAGTCTGTTTTTCATCTAGCCTGGTGACTTGGTTCCTGGTCAGTCATTACAGCACATTACTGCTTCAAGTCACCTGTCACCTGTTTCTCAGCACCTCTTACAATCTGGTCAGCAATGTAGCCTTCTCTTTCTGCTCCATGCCTGTACATTGCTGCACCACCTCTGCTGCTACAAACTTGCTAGACTCTATTCTGAAGAGCTCCCAGAGCCTCCTCGACCTCTGTCTTTCAACTATCTCTCTGTGATTTCCATTCACTAACTCCCTTAAGTTATTGAATCAGATTGGTAATTCTAGAGAAATCTCATGGGTCTATTTTCCTATGAGAATTACAGCGAAAAAAAATTTCCACACTTGCACAGGGTGCTGTACCTGAAGCAGCTAGCTCTTGGATGGGTTTTTTCGTGATGTGTGCCATGAATCCAACAATGGAGAAGATAACAAAGCCAGCAAACATGCTCGTGAAGGAGTTGATACAGCACACAATGACGGCATCTCTACAACATGGGAAAGCCGTGTCAGAATTAATGTATAGCGAAATATTTTAAATCACCACCTCAAGATTCAAAATGCAAGCCGTTTGTGAGATCTGATCTTAAAGCCTTAGATCTTAATTTGTATCCATCCATCCATGCATCTATCTATCCATCTATCTATCTATCTATCTATCATCCACCCGTCCGTCTGTCTATCTATCTAACTAGCTATATATCTGTCTGTCTGTCTGTCTGCCCGTCAGTCCATACATCCATTCATCTATCTATCTATCCATCATTCATCCATCTTAATTTGTATCCATCCATCCATGCATCTATCTATCTATCTATCTATCTATCTATCTATCTATCTTTCATCCATCCATCCATCCTGATTTGTATCCATCCATCCATGCAGCCATCTATCTATCTATCTATCTATCTATCTATCTATCTATCTATCTATCTATCTATCTATCCATCCATCCATCCATCCATCCATCCATCCATCCATCCATCCATTTATCCACTCATACATTAGCCATCTATCTCTCTATCCATCCATCCGCCCATCTCCCTATCTATCCATCTACACATCCACCCATTCATCTCTCTATCCATTTATCCACTCATACATCATCCATCTCTCCAACTATCCATTCTTCCATCCATCCATCAAAAGATCCATCCATCCATCTACGACTATATAATCAAATGTTTTTCCAGCTTGACTACAGAAACAGCCACCAGTCGTCTGAGATGTTTTTACACTCGATTTTGGATCTCTATCTCCATCAGGTTGAACGTTGTGATATCTGTCTACCTGCTACATTGTATAAAATATCAGAAACCGCTGTAAACATAAATGTGACGACTCGTACCTGCTCACGGTTAATTACTGCTAATTACTGTATTACAGAACCAAGAATTCATATACAATCCATCTATCTATCTGTTGGTAACTATCGTATCACCGTGGGAACACGGGAACAATTCGTAATGTTCTGAAGTCGTTTGTATTCGCTTAGTCGTTTATAAATATACAAAAGTTGCTTAGTCCTTTAGGTAATAGGTAAATGACTTGTAAATCCCGAGTCGATTTACATGTGCGCACGATGGATTTTTGCTGGAACTGGAACTTATCTGCCTATCCACCCAGTCATCCAGTCTATCTACCTGTCTATCTTATCCTCCATCCATCCATCCATCCATCTATTACATTACAGCACTAAGAACATGAATAGTGCACAATAAAGGCAGCCGAGCGTGGAGGTAACAGGGCGGCAGACTGGCGGCTCATTATTTATCAGACATAATTAGAGCCCGCCGCTTGCAGCGCTCTTATCAATAATAAACACCGCATCAGCATGTCGGCCTGCGTGACAGCCTCATGACTGAGTCGAGCGTGAAGCGTCGCACCGCCGGGATGCGTGAGCCTCTGCATACATCGCTCTTTAAAATCGCATTAAGCCCATATTGGCTACGCTTACAGGGGCTCTGTGATAAATGTTGCACGTCCTGCTCTGAGATGAAGCAACTGTTTACTCCAGCGAGACCGACGACGCAAGTGAAGTGCAGCATGAGTGGAAATCCGTAGTTTTGTGTCCCGTTTTGTGTTCGCCATTACACAAAGAGGCAGAAAACATATTCATTTGCTCTGACAGGCTTAATTTTGCCTGCTGCTGGGCGAACCATGGGACTCTGCTGGACTTCAGCTGGATAAACAGATCCTGCAGGGAGAAGTTCTCCTTGAGTGCAGGCAAGTCACACCAATCTTTTCGCCAAGGGCTCAAATACATATGGCGTCCCTGTGATATGGTAAAAAAAAAAGCATGATGACTTGATTATAGTACTCAGTGAGGAGCGTGGAATATTACCGTTGTCTATGGGGGGGATGACGCAAGTAGCAGAAAAGCACTAAACGCAGCGAGGCTGATGTGCTTATCTTATGTATCTGTTATGTTTATTTGATCTTATTTCCATTCCTATTTCCTATGACTTATACTGCTGCCAAAAATATGAAATATCCCCTATTTTTGTGAGTAGTGTACTCAGTAAATCACCTATACCCTATTTAGCATTTCATCCGTAATTCTGGTTCTTATCACTACACTGGAGAAGTAGACCTGCAGCGTTTAATTCGAGTGTGTGACCCTGTATGGGTACGATAAGGCTTGGTCCCGAAATCGATACCCAAAAAGGGCAACTCGGTACTACTGAGTAGAATTTTTAAGTGTAAAATGATCTGTGTCTGATAAGGAAACTTTGCTTAATCCACGTGGGGTCCAGGGTCAGCCGGTGCCAACCTGGCAACTCTGGGCGCGAGGGCAGAAACAACCCTAGATGAGGCGCCGATCCATCGTAGGGCCCACAGACACAGTCACGTACCAAGGGCCACTTTAGAGACACCAATTAATCTAGCAAGCATGTCTTTGGACGGTTTGAAACCGGAGTACCCAGAGTAAACCCACGCAGAAACGGGGAGGACATGCAGACTCCACACAGAAGAATAATAAATATGTTGCTTCTGAAATAAAAAATAAAAAAAATTTGGAATTAGGGCTGTACCGATCCGATATTCTGTATCGGTATCGGACTGATATGTGGCAAAATCACTGGATCGGAGATCAAATGGGAGAAATATAGTTTAATCGGATATCTTTCCTATCACGTTTATGCTTTACTACAATTTAAATGATGTGTCACATGAGCAATAGTTGGAGTTTAGACTGTTAGCTAGCAGCATGGTCATCATGTCAGCCGAGTGCAACGTATGAAACACCAGTGTTTTAAGAAGTTCTAGCAGAGTATCGGTCTGATATCAGTATCGCCAGATATTCAAGTCTGCAGTATCAATATCGGTATCGGTCTTAAAAAATGGTATTGAGCCAGCCCTATTTGTAATATTAGACAAAATTTTGAAAAAGTATTACTTTGCTATTGATATCAAATTGAAAGTATCGTATCGGTATCGGTACTGAACATTTTGAACTGCCCCAAGAATACCGACAATAGTGTTGGACTGAACTGAACTGAACTGAATTGACACAATTGTTGGCACCCTTGGTACTGCTGGGTGAGGTTATGAAATAAACATAATTTGGAGTGGGAATAATGAGGCAATGATAAGAATGAGGGCCAAATGTTTGGGTCATTTCTGAGAATTTCGGAGAACTTCCTCCATCACTTAGTTATTAGGAGACGACGTGAATCCAAGAACTTACAGCCGAGGACTCGTTATCCTCAATCTATTACGTTATTTATTCCATATTTTATTACTAATTACAATTTTATTATTGATTTATTTACTTAATTACTATAACAACAACCTAATTATTTCATTTAACATCTAGGCCACCCAAAGAGGTCGGGTCCCTTTTTGAGTCTTGGTCCGCCCAAGGTTTCTTCTTTCTATACTCAGGGACTTTTTCCTTGCCACTGTCGCCCCAGGCTTGCTCAATTTGGGATTGGCCTTATATAATTGGCCTAATATAATATTACAAAGCTGTTTTGACAATGCTCTATTGTAAAAAGTGCTATAGAAATAAATTTGACTTTGACGTTGGGATCTTCTGGATGTAAGACTGGACTGGGGTAAGAGGTGGGACTGGGACATGGTTGGCTTTATATTCACACAATGGTATTTTTAGACACCAGAGTGACCTACAACTGATCTGATCTTACACCCTATAAAAAGGAGGGTCTTGCTTAAGAAGCCATGGGCAGCAGAGGTGGGATTTGAACCCTGCACCTTCTTATTCACAGTCCTGTATCTTAACCCCTAACCAGAGCCCTACAGCTTCACGGAGTTCAATAAAAACCATTTTTTTAATATCTTGAATGAATTTCTTTAAGATTTGTGAAGCAGTGGACCAAATTTCCTAAGTCAATCATCAGCATGAGTATATAAGTGTGGCTATAAAACAGCTACACACCAACAGCATGCAGCAATTTGCTTCAAACAACCAAAGCTTTAATTAAGCTGCATAAAAAGTGAGGGTTACAAATGAAAACTGCTCTAAGGATTACATCTAGATTTGCTATTTTGCTACACAGTTAGACACTTAGTACGGTGTGGCGTTATTAGCGTGTGCTCGTTTGTCTGATAGGATGCTGGAACCGACCCTGTGATTTATCTTTTCCTCCCTTTCTCCATCTCTCTTTCTACTTTTTCTACATGATTGAAAAAGCATGCGGAGCCTCCATAAATCTGGACGCTTCCTTTAGCTGTCTGGCACTTCAAGGAGGAAGCCTGAACTGTTACAAGCACCATTAGCCTTCATGCCCTACAGCCACACGGTCTTGGCCCATCCCCCTACATCACACACCACAGCAAGGCAAGGGATAAGAGGTAGCCGAGCAGCTGGACCCCGTGAGCCGGAGGTCGAGCTTGAAAAAGAAAGTAACATTTTGTGACGCCACAAAACAGAAGTGGGGCATTGATAAAGGGAGATGAGCTCATTATGGAATCTGTGGTTTTTTTCTGGTGTCATATACACTCGTTGACATAAAAAAACCTCACCTATGTAGGAGTTTTTAGAACCTAATGAAACTTTTGATGTGTGAATGTAATGATGTGTGCGAGTTCATTTCGGAAAGCTGTACAATTAAAACGAGGCTCTAGTTACCCTGTTAGACCACCTCTAACCTGGTAACAAGATGAGATACGGTTGGACATGAAGGCAAACATGTTCCTTATGGTATCCTGAGGCACATTTTCCCACAGATGTTCCAGCTGGGTCTGTAGATCCTGCACACTCATAGCTGCTAAAAGTTGGCTTCCTGGCTGGTCCCTTAAATGCTTTATTGGTGATAAATCTGGCAACTCTGGGCAGGACGATTTGAAATCTGGCGGACATTTCTTTAAAACCCCTCCTGTGTGTAAGAATTATCCTGCTTTGCTGTAACACGTGGGGACGTCTTGCACATATGGCTGAGCGCTTAGTGTCCCTCGTATCACTAGTAGAGGCGACTGACTGTCGTGTGCGTTGGACCATGCGAGAAGACTTAAAGACCAAGATCACTGACACAGACCAGCCTGAGTCAACCCAAAGTCAACCCTTTATTTACACAGTGCACTAATCCCATCTAGATCCTACCTCTTGTCCTGTGAGACTAAAAGTCTCTCTTACAGCTCTCACTCTGTGGTCCCACGTGCCGGCTCGAACCAAGACTCGAACCGAGGCAAAAATTGCGGCCATGATATAAAATCAAAAGGCCGTACGAGAGAATGCCCCTAAACTCTTTCTTTAAAGGTCATTTGTAATGAGAAACTGTTACTGATGACAGACTTTAAAAGGTCCTGCTATTAAAATGGGTTACATTATGCAGAAATTCTGCACATTACAAATTGGAAACGAAATCCTTTTGTTGTGACAAGGGAAAAGTTTCAAAAGCTTTCCATGCACAGAACAGCCCTCGAAGACTCGCATGAAAAACCCACCCATCCCAGAATACCAATTGTGGAGCATGCATCAAGTTTTAGCAGAGGAGGCGGGTGGGTGTCTGTAACGCTCCGAAATAAAAGAAGCGTTGTCATTGAAATGCGTAAACGCATCTGCGAGAGCTGGGATCAAAGCAACGCGAGGCTGCCAGTCAAACCGCAGTCCTGCCGTGAACCCGATCGAGCCATTACAGAAAAAACCCACCGACCCTTGCAGCGCTGCTCTGCTTTATTGTTCCTATTTATTTTTCATCCTTGTTTTTGCAGATGTTCTCACTTTAATGCAGGCTTGTCTGCGGATTTTAACATTTAATCGAGTCAACGGGCCTGGTGAAAACCGCGCAGCACATGCAGGCGATCGCAGACTGAACTGACAGAGCAGAGCTTGCTGCATTTCTTCACTCGTTCCAGCCAGAGAAAAGAAAAGAGACGGAGGCTTTTGAACATTTGAACGTTCGCTATAACGTACAGCGTGTTGGGATAGATCAGGTTAGAGGCAGGGGCTGTACACAACGGGAGAACAGCACTATCTTAAATCACTAAGCACTCGTTCCAAAATGCAGGCCAGGATCTTCTAGGCCCAAAACCAGTCAAATTCAAACCAAGTCGAGGTCAAATTTCTATCAATTTTCTATTATCTTCCAATATCTATGATCAATCCAAAAGCAAGCCTAGGGTAACAGTGGCAAGGGAAAACTCCTTAAACTTTATTAGAAAGTTAAACTTCTGTATAAAGAGTATAAATTAAATAATAGCATATAAGACAGTAGTGAAATAAAATACTGAAAAGAGTTAATAAAAAGGTGCATATTAGTATTTAATAGTATTTATCAGTATTTAGTCCGGTATACAGAGTCACGGCAGGATCTTCTGTCCTAAACGGGAAGGTTTTGGTGGCAAAGCAACATGGACTCTAACATATGCTAAATTAAAATAAAAAGAAAGGCCTCCAGGCGTTGATTTGGGGTGGCGTGGAATGCCCCGTGTTTTTTTTTGTGCATTCTACACCAGGGTGTTGCTGGGAAAAGGTTTCGATGCTGCTTCACCTTTTTTTGTAGACGTTTGGCATTTGGTTCCTGTGTCACCTCTTCACTCACATCTCCAACAGGCATGTCAAAAATCGGCCCTCATGCCAACACCCTACCAAATCCATCCCTCACCTCACTGTGTGCTCTGTCTGCACTCATTATGTCACCCAGCTGAAGGGTGTGATGCGAGAAAACACAGCCTATAACCTGTAAACAACAAGTTAACAAGTGCCTTTAGACTTCCATTCTAGCTGAAAACGAGGGGTGTGAGAAATGCAACGTCTACCATCACGTCTTAATTAGTGGTCGACTAATATGGGTATTTAATGGCAACATTTGGAGAGCAAGGCGACAGAGGGTTGATACGTAATGCCAATATTACAACTTTTAAAAATAATAATAAATCAGACACAGAATTTCTGAATCTACTGTATATAAACATTTAGGCTTGGCAGAGGTGGGATTTGAACCCAGGACCATCAGGCCCAGTGTCCAATATCGATCACAGTGACTGGCTGTACATTCTTCGATTTGGTTAGAAGTGCTACAGGCTAGGTGATCTGGGAAAAGGATTATCTTAAACAAAAATATGTTTTTACTGACTTTTTGCAAGAGAAAAAACACAAAATACTAGGCTGGTCATCTAACCCGATGAATTCAATAATTTTTGGGTTATACGCTTAGCCTTCTGACTGTCACGCTCATACGGGCGAGTGTAATTACCATCTGACTGTTGCTGCTCAGGGTGTTCTTTTGTTTTTTTTTTAATTTTGTCCCGTGAGCAGAGAAAACCAAACACCGCCAAGTGTTTGTCCGTTAAACGACGTATTGAATGAAGCATTTTAATGGTTGTTTTTGTCAT
>JAUZSU010159607.1:0-13922 GCA_034780255.1 Parotocinclus maculicauda
CTCAAGGCCAGAACCTGCTCAGAGAAATCTCTGTGGAGCCATGGCTCTCTGAGACTTGAGTTTAACACCTCTGATGTGTTTGAGAAGGCACATTTATACATGTATATTCCATCACATGCTTGTGCGAAATGTGTGCCTTAACACTTCAAGATCTGCACAACACAGTAAAGATGGTTGACCGGAGAATTTCACTTTTACATTGAGGTGACAGGAAACACATTCCTGAAGACATTCATCATGTAAGGATACAGACATTAATTGAAAAACAAATCAGGCAATGGCTTTAAAAGTAATCATACATGTGATGGTACATACAATATGTGAAGGAAAGGGGTTATACCATAAATAATTTAATCTGCTCTGCTAGGTATAGTAAAGAATCCATGATGATGTCTGGTTGTTTCACCCTTTATAGACTCACAAAAGTAGCAGATTTTAAATCTATTACTATAAGTTACTATAACTTGACTGTAGTTGGCTCTCCGATCAGGGGCAAAGATCCAAAACATACTTCCTGTTCACAAAAAAACAGTTCAATGACCTCAGAATCAGGTTTTTTGATGGTCACCCAAGTTCACCGAACAAATCCCTTTTAATACATATGAGGCGAGCTGAATAGGCGAGTTGAAATGACCTATTAGAATCTGGAAGGATTCTCTATTTATAGTGTCTTACAGTCCTTGGTCTGTGCTTTTTTATCAAGCTTGATAGCAGAACAGTGCTGTAGGCAAAGGAACGGTTCACAAATGAGAAATCCTTATTTTTATTCCAGACATATAAAGTATTTTTTTTTGCATCTAGACCATTCATGATTTCTTAAATAGGACTTGCCCAATTCTAAAATAATATATAATGTGGAGTATGTATGGGCTCTGAAAATGGCCAAAGCTTAACTACAGTGCCACCCAGTGTTACATAGCAGACGGTGCATATGTCGACTTGCTGCTTGCACGAGGAACAACATGAACCAATGATGGTTGCATTTAGGTGGTACTGGCAACTGAAGCCTTCTGGTCAATATTCCAGCCCAGTACAAGCTTAAACACTGAGAAAATACTTGTTTAATATGAAAGGTTATGTTATGTCAAAGAGTGTCACTGAATAGTGTGCAAACATGAAGTCCATTACGTGGTGAAACTGTATTCAAGTAAGAATTTAATCCATTCCAGAATTCAGCCTACGCTGAACTTGAAGCTTTTAAATCGTTTCAAATCAGGGATATTTTTGTGTTAAAAAATCTCACAAGTTTAACTGCCACTATCTCACTCTTCAAATATTATGCACATCTAGTAAATGTGGGTGGCATGATGGCATGCAAATGTCCACAAATTAGTTGGGACAGCACGGAAAATGCAAACAAATCAAATAAAAACAAAATTACAACATGCAGTGACTGTCTCTTTCTTAAAACACATTTTATGGTGTGCCACAGTACTGGTTCGTTGTCACTTTTTTGTTTAAAAAATTCTTCATACATTTTTAATTATTGCCAGGTCAGTCCAGTACCCGTATCCTCTTCTGCATCCATGCCTTTGAAATGTGTGCAGCATTTGCTCTTGCATTGTCTTGTTGAAAATGCATGGACATCCCAGGCGTATGTTCCCTTCACCTTGTTCTATAAACTCAGTGTACATTTCTGCATTAGTGCTGAATTTTGTGTAAATTAACTATGCGATGGGCAATGAGACAACCCTATACTGTTACAAACCCTAGCTGTTGTATCTGCTGCTTATAACAGTCTGAATGGTGTCTTTTTGTCTTTGAGGAGTGTTCTGGAACACTGATTCATCTGAAAATAATACACAGTTTTACTCTGTGATGGTCCACCCCAGTACCCAAGTTGACACCTTCTGATCATGGTTAACATAAAGTTTCTTTTAGCATAGTAAAGTTTTAGGTGACATTTGTGAATGTAAATCAGCTAGTAATATTTTCTAAATCAGTGCAATCAGAGGTATTAGAGATGACGTGTTGAGCATAAGCCTATACCATTGCCCTTATGCACTAATATTTCTCCAAAATGCTTGACTCATTTAATTAGTTTATGCACTGTATATGAGAAAATATGGAAATTCTCTTCCAATATAACTTTGAGGAACACTGTTTTAAACATTTCAATACTTTTCTCACACATATGTTGACATATGAGCATCTGCCCATCTTTGTTTCTCATAGCTTTAGTCTTCCATTGATACTGCTTTTAAACCAAATCATGTTTACAATAATCATGAAGTTGTCCAGACAAATGTATAGGGTTCATATTCTTTGCAGTGAATTAAAAAAGGTAAACCGAAATATAAGACAAACTGTAGATACACAGAGTGTGTGTGTTGCATTTTCCATACTGAACCAGATTTTTCTGATTTAGGGTTGTATAGCTGAAATATGTTTTATATGACTTGCAGCACTTTGGTGTGCTTTGGGGTTGCCAGCTGTAATTAGTTAGTCCACCACCTCAGAAACTTTGCAGTCGGACATAATGCAGAGCAAAGCGAGAGAGGGAGAGAGGCCAGATGCACTTCAACTATGACCCTTCTGAAAACTGTGATGGACTGTGTTCTGAATTCCGGCATAGGCATTGGAATCCCCCATGACCCTGACCAAGAAAAGCTGCAAAAACTGGAAAAGCAACACTATTTCAATTAACAAAGTAATCTATAGGACTGATTTTCAGGGACTTCAGGGCTTTCAAACAAACATTATTACCAACTGCCTACAAGACCATAAAGACTGAAATATATTTACCCTATAACCAAACTGACCAGTGAATTAATCTCATAACCACAATAACTACATGATAGCATGATAACTATATATGTTATCATGTAGAAATCCAAATATTTTGAGACTACAAAAAACAGTGCATGCATAGTCATTTAAATTGTTTTATTGCTGTTTTTTGTTGAATACAGTCCTTGGAATGCAAATGTAGCAATGATTGATTGGTAATCCCAAATACGAAAATCCATATTTCTGTTACTGAACATTTAAATAGTGAAACATCTCTGTAATACCATGTGTAATTCTACTATACAATTCTAAATGAAGTAATCTAATAAATGTTTGTATTTACAAGATACTTGTATTCTTACACATGATTTACATGACAGAAAATCCATTTAGTATAATTAAAGTCCATTTAAGGGGATAAAATACCAGACATCTGACTAAATAAGCCTGAGAAAATTCAACTTGGAGAAGATCTACATAAACCAGGCTATGGAAGTATATTGTTGATGCAATATAAACGGAGTGGCATTAACAGATGATATAGCTACCGTACATCAGATACTGTAGCTAAACCAGTTTCTCCCAAGTTTATAGAATTGAATGAAAGCCCATAGCAAACTGCATGTCGACTCTTTCTAAATGCTAAACAGTGGTATCGCACACAGTAAACTGTAACAAGATATTTATTTACAGACATGACCTCAGTATATTTAATTTACAACTGTGCTCTATATCACCACGTGACTAGCTTTACTCAAATATGAAAATAACATACAATCTGTATTCACTTATGGACAACAACTGGGAAAAATTATTTTAATCCCTCTTGATCAGGTTCTCTTTGTTTGAACCATCTGGGCACACTTCTGTACAACAGCTTCTGTCAAGCAGTTACATAAGATATGTGGCATAACATACCACAACACAAATGT
Organism: Parotocinclus maculicauda; assembly: GCA_034780255.1. Lineage (NCBI taxonomy): Eukaryota > Metazoa > Chordata > Actinopteri > Siluriformes > Loricariidae > Parotocinclus > Parotocinclus maculicauda. The sequence continues at coordinate 3,663 of JAUZSU010159607.1, forward strand.
ATCAGACCAAGAAGATATGAGAAGCCTGATCAGATGAATTTCCACATAAAAAGCAGTGTTCACTTGTTGCATCTAAATCTGATTTACACAGATTTCTTATACAGTCTGTTTAGTCTAACATGTGGAATAAATACATAGTGCTTATTCTGGACCACAATTACATTTGTAATATAAGTATTGTTTGTACAAATGTCTTCTTGGACATTGTTCCTGAAGAAATTGTGCTTGTGCTTGATAAACTTGTCTAAGTCAATGCCTGGCAATTCATGGAAATCTGGTCCTCTGCTGATCCACAGATCTGCTGGTGGTTTTGTACATTCCACAGAATTTGCAGCCTCTGTAGCACATCACACCAATACATTTAGGCTTCATACACCCTGTCAAAACAAAAAAATCACAGATCTAAATTTAGTAAGACAAACAAAGATGTAGAACTACATGTCTAACATTTAGCAGACTTCTTTATCCAGAGGTATAGGGTACAGTTCAAGCAAAGGAGGCTTAAGAGCCTTGCTTAAAGGCACCGAGGTGGCAGAATTTTACTGCTTGGACATGTCTTCAATAGATGTCACCATCATCCTTTTCAAATGTATTCACACTTTGGTGAACAGTTTCTACAATTGTATACTAATTCTATTCGGCTGGAGATGGTGACTTTAAATATCAGTTTGAGTTTAGTTCAATATCCCAGCAGGTGTCCTTTAGTCGTACCAAATACATTAACTAAATTCCTTGTCTGTTTCACTGAGCCATTTTAACCAATAAACATTTTTCGATACTGCTTTTCACAAGTTCTGCACATTCTCAGAGTATGACCAACAATTGATCTGGTTTCTTGCTACATTCGTTCAGGTGTGACACTACTGATATCACCTTTATCATTAACATTATGTTCTGGTTGATGACCAAAATGGACCATACCATCACATTACCATCGTCACATCGTAGTTTACATACTTTGCACATAGGGTTTTATTTTATACAATAAAATATAAACTCAATATGAACATATTTAGTATAGTTCTATATTTAGTATAGTACTATATATTAATTAATACTGTAATTCCTATTATTAACATATATTACTTTTTATTAAATTTGAAACACTTACCAATAACGATAATAAAAGGAACACATTGGATGTTAAAGCAGATGGACACATTTTTTCTGCTTGAATTCAAACTAGGCACACATACTAATGGACAAAATGGTCCAAAATGGTCTGCTGTTCTTTATTCTCCACATTCTACTTACTTATGTAGGGTATAATTAGCCTATAGGGGACAGAGTTGGTTAGGAAGCGTAAATGTTTTGGGACACATCATAGTTTGCTCTTTGTGCTGCAATACGAGATGCCTAACCTAAGCACTTTATTTTCCCGCTTTACACAAATGATAAGTAGTTAGTATACATTGTTTTTAATAAAATGTCCAAATAAATGTTTTTTTTTGCATTAAAATTGTAATTGATTGGTTACTCACTGAAGTATTTTTTTCTGCTTTTACAACTGCACTGAAAGCTCAGAATATGTTCCTGTAAAGCTAATGTAGCAGGGTTTGCGATTAGACTAGTACCAAATACTTAACAACTTAATATTGAAACCATCTTCATGGTGTTCTTAAGTAAGATTCTGTTTGATGATATAAGATATAAAATATCTCTTTATTTTATCAAAATGATTCAAAAGCTTAACAAACTCACCTGAGACTCTGTACCTTTGACTGTCCCTGCCTTACTGATCTCAGCTCTGTTCCCTGTGTGCCTTTGCCTAATGAGACCTTTATGAAACATTTCCATAAGCCCTTCATTCCTTTCTCATTAAGATTTTATTAAATTCTCTTTTATTTATGGGGTCTTTACTTGCTTTGCTCTTTAGTTCACTGAAGTAGTGGCATGTCTGTTTTTCTTATTTCTGCCATTTTAACAGATATGGCAGAAAAATAGACCACACTCAAACATGGCATGCAACCTGTATCATAAATTCATGTCTGGCATTTGTAACAAACCATAACACTTAACAATCGGTCTAAAATTTAGTGCATTCTTAGACATATTAGGAGAAAGAGTATAAGATTCAACCATGAGATAATCGAGCAAACAAACACAGTCTGGTTACAATTTTAAATGTAGAAGTTAAGCAAAATGTATGAAAAGTTTTTCGTCTTAAGTTAACCATTACAAATTAGCTCCATATTGAAGATCGACCAGAACTTACACAATTCCAGACACTTCCATACAACCTCCATACAACCCTAGATCACAGATCACGGTACCATGGAAATTTGGTACAGTACGGTTGTAAAATTTGTCCTGTTGTTGGGGCAGATTACCTGTGCTTGTCCTTCCAAATCCTGAACCACTTGACCAGGTTCTTAGTACTCTGCAGTCTTGGGTGCAGGCAATACTCCTGACCTTTGAAACGGGACACATTTTCCATGGTGACACTAAAGAGGGAAGAGAAAGAAGCAAGCAAGAAGGGAAAGTAGAGTAAAAAGTAAGCCTTCATCAAAAAGCACATTCAGTTGGGTCATACACTGCACCAATAAATACATCTTTTACTATAAATATATAACATACTATTGAAAATTGCATTAAAAAAATATATTCCAAGACTAACTTCAAGATTACCTTCCTAGAAAAAAACACAAGCTAAAGTGGACCTGCAGAGAATGCAGATAAAGTTATTTTTTATGCAAGTAGAGCAAAGGTACACAGCAGCTCCCTAGACTGCTAGTGTATAACAAATGCTTAGTAACAGGATTGTAACCAGGGCAGTGACTAATGCCACACTCTTCCAATTTCTAATCAGTCATAACAATCATAATATCGATCTAATATGTGAAATATATTTACAGCATTATTTTATTTCCAGAAGGTAAAGAACTAAAGATCTAGTTACCACAGCTAATACTAAATAAGTTCATGTTGTTTATACAATAGCCTTGTGTTAAGAAACTAACTTCCCACTATATTCAGAAAACCAAGAGGGTGAACCGTTGCAGGCTGCAAAGGCTTCCTGAATGCTAAACTCGGGGACTGAGCTCCCTGCCAGAAAACGTTTTCATGGACTGGTTTGAAGAACTTACCTGCAAAGACCCCTGATATTATGCCCATCCAACACATTTGATATGTATGAGTGTTATTACTGACTGTTAGGCCAGACTATCTACAAACACTTTAAGCTCTTTTGACTTGAGTGAATGTGAAGTATTGTACTAATGTAGGAACCACTCCACATTAAAGTTCACCGTAAAAAAATACAAATAGTACAACAGCAAACATTAACACAGTGACCCAGGTTTCATTCCAGACTATTTTAATATCTGTAATGACAACTGCGTTTAAGAACAGCAGGTGGCAGTAGCGCATGAACTTTTTTACACTAACGCTATTCACAGCCAAAATCTTCTGTTTGTCAAAGTATAAACATGTAACTTAAAAATGGTATTATGACATACCAGGTTGTGGAAATGACTGTCCCTATTTGTAAACACAGGGGGCTTTAGTATAATTATTAATAATAATTACAGTCCTGATGCTATGGAACTGGGTTTATTTTCTAATACAGATTTTGGGGCAAAATAGTTTATAACAAACAGTGCAAAGTACTTAATGATATTCTATAACAACAGAATCAGACAAAATAACATACCGCACACAGTTATTTGTAATAAATAAGAAATGAGATGCTATTTAGGCTCTTATTGACTCTAAGGTAGCAGAATGTCAATAATGAATGAAGAGCAAACAGCTCCCACGCAAAGCTTTCAAGCTCATGTGATAGACACAGCCATCAAGTTACCAGCTACAGCAAACACACACTAACCACCAAGCCCATCTATTACGTTATTTCTTCAAATATTTCTGTTTTAACTGCTCAGAGAATGTGTCCTGATCATTGCCACGATAATAAAACATGCTCCATATAATTTAAGGTCAATTACACGCTGTACATGTGTGTACTTATACATCATGTTGGATAATAATTTACAGTCTCTGCTCGGAAGGCATTGCGTTGTATTTAAAAACTAGTACAACTTCCTCTAAGAACATTTCCCCTAGCTGCTTATTAAACTTGCGCAACGCCAGTACGTCTCAATTTCAGCTTTAAAATGTTCTTCTCTTTAAACTATTCTGTTGGAGATAAGCTTATTGTGTTCCTTATTTGTCCCACGGCATCGATCAAGTTTCAGTTAATGGATTGCTTCCAGTACACTATCCCTGTAAAATCTGTAGATAAATTTGATCACATCTGTCCACAGAACACAGTGTGGAAACAATGCAATGTTCAGACGGTATTTTACAAACATGAGACATACAGCAATGATATATTAGGATAGCAGGGTTTTTATCTCAGGTGTCTTACTGTTAACACCAATATTGTTCATTGTTTTTATGATAGACACAGGAGCAAAGCCTAACATGTTGTAGAGATTTATGCAGGTTTATTTCTGTTGTTTTTCTTCACATCCTTCAGCTACCTATTATTCTCTTGTTTTTTTTTTCTATTCACTGCAACACAGGAGGGTTCGAACTGCTTTTGTAAACCTTTCCAGCTCAATGCATCTTCATAGTTGTCCTTCTAAAATGTCCTACATTTCTGAACAGATGAGCAAACTCTAACTTGTGCCTTTTTTAAAATAGAAAACAACCCATGTGTTGAATCTCATTAATTTGTGCATCTGATTTCAGGGAAAGTTTTAAGCCTATAAATGTAGGGTAAATAAACTGTGTACAAAAAGTACAATTGTGCTATCTGTTTAGGCAAATGTGTTTGTCTGTTATATGTTTAGGAAGGCTTTGTGTAGAGAAAAAGATGCAAAATAACATCTTACAATATCATCTTCTCCTGGCAGAAAGGATGTTTGGTTTTTATCTCAAGCTTCTGCACATCCTTGTATCGTATCTTGGGGCCCTTTCTCGTGCATCGGCATTTGTATGCTGTGAGAAAGAATGCAAAATGATAAAGATTAGAATTCAACAATATTGTATTGCTCTGACTATTACAATTAACAATTAAATATCTAGAGAAGGCTCTCATGTGGTGCAGCACTAGAGGACCAATGCACTGACTCAGGTTCAAGTCTCAGAGGTGCCTTCTGGCTGGGCTATGCATTGTATAGGCACAATTGGTTAAGGAGGTAATGCTAGCTGGAGTATCTTCCAACAGCATTACACCAATGACCCTTGGCAGCCCTGCTATGGAGAGGCATTCCATCCAAAGCACTGCTTTGCTGGATAGGTTCCAGACCCACATGATCCCGACCAGGAAAAAGTAGGATTAAATAGGGAAAAATAGACAAAAACTTTAGGAGACCATATGGAAACACAATTATTAACACACAAGGCTAAAAAGATCCTGAAAACACCTGGACTCTCAAGTTTTGTTAACATCCTGTTCATTCCTATTCATTCGGATTAACTCCGTCAACCAAAGTAAATATGGGGTGTTGGGTACATGAATGGGATGCATTGTCCAGAGGTAAACAGACCAAAGCAATGTTCTAATTCAGCATGCAACAGCCACATTTCCACCCCAAACCCCTAACAGGTCCAACTAGACACACATAGCATGTGCTAAAATGACACTTTTGATATTCACACACTCATGACACGGAAATATGGCAATGTTGTCAATATTGTAGTAAATTACATAGTAAAACCCTTGCTATTAATTTGTGGTTATTGTCATTACTGACTATATCCATATACAACTGCAGCATTACTCACAGTATCAAGTGAAATATGAAATTGTTAATGGTTATGCTGTTTGCGGCATGTTAGAACCGTAAACTTATTAAGTAGTATTCAGTTATTCGTCTTAAATCCAGTGACGGCTATAAACTATATACTACAGTGAAACTAATAGGGCAGGTATGTAGTTACATGAGTAAGCAGTTTGGGTGTGCTGCTGATCTGGAAAATCATAATGGTTAAGAATATAATTGTTATTTTACCTTTGTTATCAGTTTTATTATCCACTAATATTTAATGGCACACAGATTTAATCAAAATATATATTAATGCATTTTCCCAAAATGAAGGATATTTTGCCTGAATTCTAACCCCTATTCATACAAGACGACTATTTAACATGCACTCCAGCACCTTCCAGGACCCAAGTGGAAGGTGAGCAGGTGTTAGGCTTGCTGGCATTGAAGGGAGCATGACCTACATCTTCTGCTCCATCAATCTTCTTCTGTTCCACTCAGCATCTCCATGGCAAGATGCCTGAAACAACTTCTTCAGCGCAAATAGCTGCTATATACAAGCCATGCTTCAACAATTCTTTTGATCAGAGAAAGCTATAATGAATTACGCATGAATAATCTAATAATATAAATAATCTCATATAGTCTAATATTTTGTGCTCTGTATCACGCAGAGTCATTTTTAAAGCAATAATAGCAGTGAAAGCAGGGAGGGAAGTCGGTTAGTATTTCAGTGCTAAACAGCAAAACTCTGGTGGAGAGGATGATATTGGTATCACAATTAATTAATATTATGATGCTCTTAGCCATTCCTGAGTGTACTGTTGGAAACATTTCATTTCATTTCCTCCTACTCAGCAGTGGCATATGAGTAGAATTAATATTTATATACCGGTAGCTTTTTATTCATTAATCAGTCTAGAGAGTACATAGTATTTGCCAATTTCCCATTGATTACGCAAGATTTGCATAGTAAATAAAATGGCTATAAATAAAATGCACTTTCTTGCATGTTATATATGCCATGTCCATATTAAACACAGTAAAGACCAGTATTAGTTAGTGTTTTAGATGCTGTTATTTTGGTCAATCATCAAGACCATACATGAAGTTCATGCTGGCTTGTGCTCTTCTGGTGTCTGTTTAGCTTTTGAACTTGCGTGGTCTTGCAGATAAAACTAGACTGTCAAAACACAGCATAGAATGGTTATTTTTTGGATTTAGTATTGTTACTAATGTATATCTGTATATACACTTAAGACCCCTTACCTACAATTGCTTGGATTGTAAGACTTAGGTGTACATCAAGCTGGATAAGGGCACCTGTTAATTGACTAAATGTTTATCTAATCTAATGCAAACAAATCATATTAGATTTCATATAAACATCACCCTGACCCACCGGGCTTTTTTTTAGTAGTGCAACATCATTTCACTGTTTAACAAGAATAAATTATTTATTAAACAATTATTTATTAAATTAGTCATATCACACTGATATTGAAATACATGACACTGTTTGATGTGCAATTCTACTCATTGTGATAGCCCACTGTTGTGTAACGTAGGGAACACAAAATCAGTCTCTAAATAAATGTTTGTTTATATGTCTTCTTACTCCACTGTTTTAGCTAAAGATATCGTAATAGTTATCGTAAATCGTACATTGTATGCAAATATCACAATATTTTGCCATATTGATCGCCTCGGCATAAACCCAAGCAAAACAAGGTAAGGATGGAGGCGATTCGGGGCAACCCAGGAGTAACTTCTTTGGACTGACAACGCGTTAAGTTCAACACAATACTTAAATGAAAACAAGCAAAACATAGACATAAAGTAATAAGATAATAATTACCTTCTGTGTTGAGGGAATATACAGCAATGACCAGCAAAAGTAAGGCGGCTGCGCAGCGATTCATCCTAGTAGAGCTCCTTATTAAACACGCGGACTATTTCTTTACTAAACTGTCTCGCTCTAAAATGTCGATATCCTGTTAGAAAGTAAATCGCTTAGGAAATAACGTAAGAATACGCTGGACTTCGTCCTTTATTTGGTGTTTGAGCTGTGAGGAGAAGCAGCGATCAGCCTGAAGTCACTACGAGCTCTCAGACTGACTGAACGCACTTTAAGCGGCAGCTTTTTAAAAAGCTCTCACCTCATTAATATGCATAGATGAGGTCGAGCATTCCTGTCGCCCGCTATAGAGGAAGAAGGGAACCAAATGTAATTTAAAAACCCCATTAAGAGGTCTGATAGTCGTTGAGAGAGACAGTTTGATACGACTTAACGACTTCTACGACTTCTTATTTTGCTTTTAAGCTTGATTTAAACAAGATTAGGCAATTCAAGATTTTTTGTATAGCACCGTTCACACACGAGGCAATTCAAAGTGCTTATCTATCTATCTATCTATCTATCTAGCTATCTAGCTATTTAGCTATATATATATATATATATATAAAATACACTTTAATTTGGGCAGCAAAGTGCAAAATGTTAGGACAAAGTCATGTAGCCTATATCTTAACTATCATATGTTGCACCCAACATAAGGCTTCCATTCTGTTTGGTTCAACCTGAATTATACAACACTTGTACAATAGACAATGTCTCCAAGTAGCTTTATAAACAAGAAAATTAGCCGCCATAGTGTGACAATAACAAGGTCTTCCTGAATTGCATAAGAAAGTTTGAGAGGCTCCAGGCTTCAGGTCAGCTGAAGTCCTTGTCTGGCTGAATATAATGGAAACTGAGCAGTACTGGCCATACAAAATTTTATATCTAATATGGCATGTTGCAAATCGTGAGCGGATGAAACAGGTTTAGTTGAACTGTGAATCTTATAATCCCTGCAGCAGTTTTGGAAGTGAAATGATTTGCCTAAACAGGTGGCTGAATTTATTTTGCCAGTCCAATCAGTCCAGTCAGTTGGTTCCACAGGCTGGGAATGACTGCACGTGGCACCTTTTCCATCACTGGGCAGCAGAAGTGCATGTCAAGCTTGAGCGGTACCTGTTTAGGTGGAAATTATATGTGAGAACCTGAAATTAAGTTTGAAAATCAAATATTGATGTTACCCAAATAACATATTGTATACTGTAAGACCACAAGTTAACAAACAAAATAGTAATATAGACATAAAAATTGGCAGAGGTGATTATATGGCATTCACTTTTCACTGATGGAGAGCAGAAAGTAGCCACAATCAGGCTAGTATGTTATGACTACAAAGCATATCATTTTGGTAAGAGTTCCTGATAAAAGGCCCAATTGGTGTAGTTACAACTCAAATGTCAATCCAATGTACATTAACCAGACAAATTATTAGGTACACCTGTTCAGCATTTTGTATAATGTAAATATCAAATCAGAAAATTACGTGGCAGCAGTTCAATCTATTTATTCATGTAGACATGATCAAGACATTCTAAAGTTCAGAATGAGAAATTAATGTTGTATAGTTGTTGTTGATAAATGGGCTAATCTTAGTATTTCAGAAACTGCCGATCTACTTGGATTTTCACACAAAAAGAATGTTCTGAAAATGAGAAAACCTCCAGTAAGAGGCAGATCTCTGGCCAAAAAAGAAGAATAACCTAAAGGTCAGAGGAGAACAGTCAAACTGGTTTGAACTTATAGAAAGGTCATGGTAACTCGAATAACCACTCCTTCCCACTGAGCTATGCAAAAGAGCAACTATGAATGCACAGCACATCAAACCTTAAAGCAGATGATCTTTAACTGCAGAAGACCAGTTGCAGCTATAAACCGAGGCTACGATTTCCACAGGCCCACCAAACATTTTCCAGCAGAAGATTGCATAAAAAACATTGCCTGGGCTGATGAATCTCAATTTATGTTGCGACAATCAGATGGTATCCACATGGATCCAGCTTGCCTTGTATCAATGGTTCAGGCTGATAGTTAGTGTGGTGTTAGGCTATTTTCTTGGTGCACTTTGAACAGCTTAATACCAACCGAGAATTGTTTTAATGTCACAGTCTATCTGAGCATTATTTCCAACCATGTACATCCTTTCATGACCACAGTATACCCATCTTCTGATGGCTACTTTAAGCACAATGAAGTCGCATTTCACAAAAAATGAAATCAGCTCAAACTGGTTTCTTCAACACCACAATGGGTTCACTGTACTGAAATGGCCACCGGCGTCACCAGATCTAAATCCAATAGAGCACCTTTGGGATGTGGTGGAACTGGATATGCGAAAATGTCAGGCCACACATGGAGAATGGGTCCCCTGTTGAGTCTTGGTCCTCCCAAGGTTTCTTCCTACTACTTTCAGAGAGTTTTTTCTTGCCACTGTCACCCTAGACCTGCTCAATTTGGGATTGGCCTTTTAAGATAATATAATACTGTAAAGCTGCTTTGAGACAATGCTCCATTGTAAAAAGCACTATATAAATACAATCGATTCCGGTTAATCGGACCACATCGGGACGTGATGGTTTTGGTCCTAATAACCGACTGGTCCGATTAAACAAACATGCCCTATGTTACAAGACGGGACGTGCTATGTAACAT